>MU226477.1:3875157-3903658 GCA_018584345.1 Thuja plicata
AAGGAATTACAAAATAGTGACATGTCCTCTTACATGGACTAGAGGACAAACACAAATAAGGATACCTTGGTTTATCCTTTTAATTACATATTTTCAACCAAGGAAAGATTAATTCTAACAATATGACTATTTTATCTGACGTGGAAGTCAGATCCAATTTTCTCAGGATATAATTGACTTTCGGTCTCTGATGCTCAGTTTTCTCTGAAATCAGTTTGATTGTCTTTCGGTGTTTCTTGGTTGAACTGTCTGTCAGGTTCCTCTCTTGTTTTTTTTCTTAGTTTGAAATTTATTCTACTCATCAATTTTCACTAACGGTTTACTCCTATCGGGTTCCACTTTATCATGTTCTGTTTACACTTCAAAATGGTGTCGTCAGGTTTCTCCTTTCTTAGCACTTTCGGTCTGAACTGAAACCTGACTTTCAGTGTAGTGCAACCAATGGTTCAAACAACTATTTTCTCTTTGCATACTAATGGCAAAAATTTATGTCATCAATATCAACTATTAGGGAAAAAATGAATCTTTTCTTTTTCTAGTTTAGCATGATAAAAATTTTCAAAATCATGGCAGTGAGTTGAATTTAGAAGAATGTTACATTTGTTATGAATGTGTTTTGCATAATAAATTTCATTTGAGTCTTCCATGTAACTATAAATTTTTTGGGTTGATCCCGATGATAAATTTTAGAATGATGTAGAGTATGCATACAGTGCTGGTTGTATGAGCATGGTGAAGGGTGTCAGTTATACCAAGTATGGTTAGATGTGTCTTAGCAATATTTTTAGATCGATCATACTTTTAAATGATGAGAACCATATTTTTTATAGTGGTAGATATTGGTTTTATCTATTTGGTAGCCCGGAGCCACTAATTGAGGTTTTTGTTTGATATATAGTTATATTTTCAATAAGGAAACCAATAGAGAAATAAGGCATGTTGGTCTACTTTTCTAGAGATATAAAATCTCACCATGCCCACAAGGGGCCTTCATCCCCAACAAGAGCCATTGTTGGCAACTGCAAATTTTGAAAGAATTTAAGGTCATCATTTTGAATTTTTGCACAAATCTCTAGAATTCACAAAAAATTAGAATGCCAAGGGCTCACATGTTCTCATTTTTTGAGTAGAGATCTATCGAGGAAGATCATTGGATTTGTGCAAAGATCAACAACGAATGCAACATTATCATTTATGCACCTTTGATAGAAACAATTAACCATGGAAGAGTTGTTCTGTATTTTGTTTGTTAATATGATTGAGGGCACTTATCCCACATTTATTGTGTCATGGAGTTATTTCTTATTTTTTATACACCAATGAAAATTTAAGAAGTGCCAAAAAGGCATGCACCTTTTGGTAGGCATTTCACGCACAAGCGGTCAGCTGGCAGTTTATTAAGAAAATTTTGTAGGCCTGCATTAACTTGGTGGTGACATTGTAGAGAAATGACAAACCAGGGCACACCACATAGCAGAGTGGGTCAGTGAAGTAGGATAGGTGGAAGGATAAATGAGCCTCTGGGTGGTGTGCCCTCGCGTTCTCATGAGATGGGGTGACAGTCAGGAAAATAGGCCACAAGCTCACAAGAGTCTGATGCGTGGCATATGCGATGTTAGTCGCAAGGTTGCAAGATTTGAAGTGGTTGGAAATTCCAAGTCGTGAGCAGGCGAGATGCATTTTTGTAGGATCATCACGGTTAGAGGAGATAAATAGTTGAATTTGTGATGGTGCTAGAGCGTGATGCATGGAAAACAAAAGAAAGATCACAGTGTCATGAGGTTGACTGACAGGTAGTAGTTGTGGTTGCGAGCTTGTGAGAAGTTAGAATAAATTCTTGTTGCGTAGTCATAGCATTTTATGACGGTTAGTAAGATGACCTCCAACCATGAGCTGAAAATAGAAGATATCATTTTTTTGATGTCGTAACAGTTTTTGATGATTAAGACAATGTGTTGTGATTCCATGATAGATAGAAAAAGCCAAATCGTGGTGTAGCAAGGTAATGGATCAGTCTGGAAGTGGACAATTGATGTTGTGATTGCATGCCACATTTCCATGGTCATTAAGGAAGAAGGAGAGCAGTCACAATCCTAGTGTTGGGATGATGAATTGATGGACTTGGAAATTTTTTAGACTATGTCATGTGGCAGGGGTTCCCATATGACAATTAAGGCAGTATTGATCAGGGTCATTAGTATTTTTTGACTCTTTTATTTTACTGATGGACCTTTTTTGTTCAAGGTAGGTTGCTAGGAATGGATGGTAGTGTAGGTTTCTAGAAATGGATAAGCATGTCAGGGAACCCTTGTTAAACATTTTATTTGATAAGACATGCATGAGAAACAAAAATTATCTGGCAGACAGAACTTTTCAGAAGATCATGGTGTTTTCAATAAGAATCATTATGGATTTTGATATGTCTCTAATTGTTTAATTTTATATGCATGCAGTTTTAGACATTAAAAGGTGATTATCAAGTACATTTTATAGAAGTGAAATAGGCTTTGGAGGCTACAAGTATGACCTTTCCATGGTTCATTTTCCCAGATGTTAGCAAAAATAGATATTGTTGAGGATAAGGAGTATCTCTGGATATAAATGAAGAAATAATATTAGGACTAATTACATGAGGTAGAACAGTAGTTAAAGGGATATTAAAATGAAGGTGGGTAGTTAAAGGAATATTAAAAGGTGAATTGTATTGAAAACTTTCAATTCATGAGAGTGTCGACCTTTTTATACCCTTTGACTGAGATATACTGGTTAGTTGGCTGGAGAAGAGAACGAGGATATGTCAAGACCTCGGGTATTTCTTTCTGGATTTTTTTTAGAATATTTTGATGCCCTTAGAAGATCTTTGTTGAGAACTTTTCATCTTCATTTCTTTGATATTGCAGCCATTAACTGTGCCATATGGACATGACTCTTGTGTTTGTTTCTCCTGACAGTGACATTCTTGTTACTACCTGATTCATTTTTTGCATATTAGAATCAAATAAGGGAGCACCATACCCTATATAGAGATATTCTTATGCTACATTTCTATCGAGCATATTAGTTTCTTTCAATAGTACAGGTTGGAGGCACAAAGGATTACTTACATTTGAAGCATATTTTTGTCTTCTCCTAGTATTTTTTGTGTCATGTAGTTTGAGTTTGTAACAGGTGGTTTTCTAGGCTTGAAGCTTGTTGGCCCCCTTGTTCTTATAAAAGGGGATTTCAAGGCCATAAAAAGGGGTTCTACTCTAGGTTCCAGGGCAGAAAATACTTTCTTCTCATTGTATGTGCTTAGTCTATAGGGTATAGAGATAAGATTATTTTCATGTAACAATTGCTTTATGAGTAAAGGATCCAATGGTTTTATGCAAGTATATGGATTGGTCATTAATTTGTTTCATGTTTGATAATTCTAGATTATGTAAATGGAATGCATCAAGGGTGCTTCAATTTGTCTCTTGCAAGTATTCTATAAGATAATTGTTTGTTCATTGATTCTCTTCAAGGAGGAGATTTATTTATTTATTCATATAATTTTATTCTTGAGGTTTTGTATCCACAATTATATGATTTTTAAATATCAAGGATATTCAGATTTGTCTTCATAGTTTTCTATTTATGAAATGTATATTCATGGGTCTCTTTTAAGGGAAGAGTTAAATGCTTTGAATGGATATTTTTAATATTGGATGCACAAATGGATTTGTAAGAATAACTTAATACAAAATAAAGCATTAATGTAAGGTATTAACATCCAGTTATCTGTTGTTTTCTTCTATTCATAAGGTTTCTATTATTGATGATAGGTCAAACTCTGTGAACCCCATAGATAAGGTGTTGATCTATATGGGTGTTGAAGTACTTTAACAATGACTCAAATCATTAAACATCATTTTAATTTCATATCATTTGTTTTGAAAATTAATTTACCTAGCTCTCAGCACACTTAATGCAACTAGGATTATGCATAAGATGGTGGATTTTTAATACCCATTACCTATTAGTCTTGTTGGTTGTATTTCCAGTTTTGAAGCTTGCCAGTAATTTTTTTAAGTTCTCAATCAGTTTCATGCTTATAATGTAAAAATATGTCCAATACTATCAAAATCCTTCTGCAAATAATGGTCTCAAAGCTTTTAAAATCATAAATGAATGTAAAACCCTAAGTCCTAGGTCAAATTTTTATGCATTTCCAAGGAAAAGTCCTAGTTCTTCAAAATCCCTTTTGTTTTGCAGTTAATTTTTAAAAAAAAAAACAATTCACTTAAGACATGTGCCTATTTTCTTATTTTACATGTTGGTCGTGATGTCTCTTTAGGCCTTGAGAATATTCCATTTCTCTTTGAGAACTAGTGAAATGCTTTAAGTTGTGTTGTCTCCATAAGAAAAGAATATGCTTCCAGTGCTAATGAGATTTCACGTAGGCTGTTGATGAAGATCATGATCTTGTGGTGTGCGGAAAGTATCTTTGAAAACTTGGAGTTAGAAATATCCTTTAGCGACTTCGAGTTCATTCAGTCATGCAATCTTGAAATATTATCAGAGTCAAAAGCTGAGTTAAAGATGGTTTGAAGTTTCATGAATTCATGTAATCATGAAGAGAAATAAGAGTTAAGTCAAAAGATCTGAGATTAAGCAATAACCATTGATCTAAGGGATAATCTTGTGGTGATCGTGAAGTCTTAGAGTAAACTCTTTAGTAAGCAATCTTAAAGTGACTTCAAATGCACAAAGTTGTTGTGTCTCACAAATAAACCAAGGCTAAGAGATGAGTTAAAAAAATTTAGTCGTGTGATCTCTTTTGAAACCAAGGATTAGGTTAAAGGCTGTGAGATAAAGAGACTACAGTTAGATGTAAGATAGATCCTGTGAACAACATGAAGTCGTGAGATGAAATTTCAAATGGATGAAAGATTAAGAGGTATCGTGACTACCATTAGAATAGAAAAGGATCTAATAGCTAGCGTTCAATCTCAAAAGAAACCATGAGTCAGATAATTCTTAAAGTGACAACGAGATTTAGTGAGTCATGAAGTCCCGATAAGGATTACGGTTGAATAAAAGTTGAGTAAATCTTAAGTGAAGTTTATAGCGAGAAGATATGAGCTGTGAAATAGAAAAGATATAATGGATAGCATGATGTCACTGATAAAATTCAACAAGTCAAAAAAGGTTTAGCGATTCAACGATGGTGATTCAGATTTGAACACATGTCTAATTCTTTTAGAGATCTGAGTTAGTCATTAAGTCTCAATGCAAACCAGAGCTTAAGAAAATCTTTCCATGACTTGGAGATAGCTTAAGTCATGAAGTCTAGGAGTAAATTGTTGTTAAGAGAAAAGATAATGAGATTACATGCGAACCTCTAGATTAAAAGTTGATCAAAGGATTATTGCAAAGTCTCACATTAAAAAGAGAAAGTAGAAAATTTATATAAGATTATGCGCAAACCATCTGATTAAAGGAAAATCTAGCGATGATCGTGTAGTCTTGGAAGAAACTCATATTTAATGAAATCTTAAAGTGACTTTGATTTTGCACAGTCGTGTAGTCTCTAAAAGGAACTAAAGATTTTAGCTAGAGTTATTTAAAATCCTTAGTCGCTGAGTCTCAAAAGGAATGTGAGTTAAGTGATTACTTTCAGCAATTAAGAGATGAACATTTATCAAGATGAATATTGTGTGGTGGTCATTAATTCTTAGAAAGAACCAGAGTTAAAGATGATTCTCCATGACAAAGAGATCATTCAGTTGTGCAGTTGCTAAAGGAAACCATAGTAAGACTGAGATAAAAGATAAGGTTTTCTTCTACGCCATGTTGTAAAGTTGTCAGCCAATCAGAAAGAAAAGATTATGATAACATGTTTAAAGAGCTGCTAAGTTGTGATAAATGAGCCAATCGTATCATATCTTGATCTAATTTTGAATTTAATAAGATTTTAATTGAAAATTAATCATTCAAAATTAGTCACCCGTCAGTTTCAAATGCCACGGTTAGAATGGAAAATTGATATCACAGCACGTAGAAGTTGTATGCACCCTAAAATGGTAATGACAGAATTGACTGAATTGCAAATCCATGATTTCAAAGCAAGGTTTGTGCATTGATTTCTCTGAATAAGTAGGCGTTACCATTGATAATTTAATTTCACCAAGAGCTTCAGTTTTCAGAGTAAAATTTACATAAGTGATAAGTGTTTTCAAGAGAACAGAGCTTTCCAGTCTTTGTAGAGTTAAGAATGAAGATTTGATCAATTTTAATTCAAGATAGAGAAAATGAGCCAAGCAGTCAGTGTTGCCTCTACTAGCAGGAAAAGAAGGGATGATGATTATTTAAAAGGAAAGAGGAATTACTTAGAGGAGTTCATACAACTTCTTCTAGGATCCAATCGGGGAAAAAAGGTAAATAACGAGTACCTTGGTGACAATTATGCTTATATTAGATATGCAAAGACACATGACTATTCAAGTTATCACTTGTTTAAATACTTCCATAAGAATAGTGAAAGTGGTGTTCCCATGTCAAACCCTTGGACGTGTGGATTAGTAAAACTAGTTGTTCTTGATGTATTTGTAGATGTTGATTTGATTTTGGAACTAGCTAGCAGGTATGACACCATTTCAAAGACCATTAAGAAAGATGATGGTAGTATTCTAGTAACCCTTGATAGGATGTCTTTCATGAAATAATTTAATATATATAACCCATGTTCAACAAAAATTAATTTGAAAGCCCTAGTTGCTAGATGTTAGTAATAACTGAGAGGGGGGGTGAATCAATGGCCTTAAAAATTTATCCTTTAATCACTAACCACCAATCAAATACATCTCAGATTATTAAGTCCCTAGCTGCTAGATACACTAAGGAGTCTGGCATTGTGTCCAAATTGATTTAGGCCCATGTGCCAAAAGGAACTAGGAACTATATTTCCCCTATCCCTAGTAATAATGCACCATATTTTTACAAAGACCTGGCATTTTACATGAAATACATTTCATATGCCCTATGTAGAGTTTTGGGGGTGGATAATGGAAGAGAGAGAGTATCATCTAACATGTTAATGATAATCCTTGATTTGCAAAGTCCCTATGTCGGAACTAATTATGATTACATTCAGTTTGTAATTGATAAAATGCACCATGGATTTGTTGATATCCAGAGTAAGGTAGGAAGCCCTAAATTCATACACTATTCATTGCTCATGCATTTTATTATGTTCTACAATTTTAACATCATGGATCAGCACAATCTACAGCTTAGAATATTTTATCATGGTCAATCCAACCCTGTGCAACTTTGGTTAAGGGTATGGATTACACTTCCAGAGAGAATGATTTTTGTGAATTTGTGAACTGGGTAGTATACCCCTTATTAATCAATTTAGGATTTAATATGACTAGGCTTATAGTAAAAGTGTTACAAATTTTGAGACCCTGCAAGTTTGTGGATAAATGGATTGGAGACCACAACTGGGGTGACTTCTATTGCCATCAAAATTTCACCTTGATTAGAGTATATGGTTTCTCTCAACCACCACACATGTTTCTAGATAGGGAGCATTTGGCTCCACAAAGGAAAGAAAATTTCACTCCAAGGAAGTTTATTGCCTCTAATTTTACAATAGGGAAGAGGGCTTATGATGTTGTAAATGGATGGTTGAGACATTATAGGATGAATGTTTCCCTGTATAGATACATTGATACAAAAGGGTTCATAAAAAGTGTTAAGAAACTTTTGACACCCAGCATCCCAATAACTAAGAAAGATCATAAATGTGAAGAAGAGGACCTGCTCAGGAACATCCTTGAAGAGGATGAAATTTCAGCTAGTTCAACAAAGTATCAAGACTTGATGGATCTAGAGAAACAACTCAAGAAGAAAGGGATCCCATTTGGAGGATATTTCCCTGGATTACCTTATCTACAGAGATTAGATAAGATGATCGAGTCATATGGTACACTTTGCAATCAAATAGAGGAAAAAATTGAAGATAAGGACAGAGGTCCAAATAAACAACCATCCTCAGAGTATAGTAGCAGTTACTCTGTACAAAGCCCACCACCTACAAATCAACAACCTCATACTAAAGAAAACATAATTGACCTGACACAGGGACATGAGGCTGAGGTACTTGTTGAACCTCCACATAAAAAGAAAAGGGTGGAAGCATGGGAGCCTTCTGTTGTAAAGACATAGAAGAATAAAAAGGACAAATTAAGTGCCAAATTCACAGTGACAAGTTCCTATGACCACCAATTAAGACAGGTCAAAAGAGAAGGTAACAAGAAAAGAGAAGATATTGATGACAATGTTGAGATGCCTCTCTTATTATGCTAGGATGAAAGGGAGTTGCAACAAGAGGAATTCTTACAGATGATGAATTTATAAAGACCAAAGACTTCAAAGACTTCCTTATATGGGCCAAACAACAACAAGTGGGGGCACAATTGAAATTGGATGGAGGAGAAGCTATAACAAGTGAAGCATTACAGGCCCTCTAAGAATATTACCCAGAGTCTGAAAATATGACCCCTGATGAGGCCAAACAGCTAGTGAAATCAAGTGGCATGTTACTGGTAGAGGGATGGGACCTGGCTTCAACCTTCATCATTTATCAAATCAGAAGGCAGCCACACATCAAGTTCTCAATAGAGACATGAGTAGGGGAGATGATCAAAGGATGTGGCTACAATGCACAATCTCATACCCTAGATATGTGGGCTCTATCCCCAAAGAACCAAAATTCATCAGTAATAAATGTCCAAGAGAAGATGGAGGGAGATAAAATAATTTGGTCTATGCATAATATAGGGGATCTAGAGATTTCTCAGGCCCTAACACACTTTTCTCATTTGAATGAAGAAAAGGCTATTCAAATGTCTAATAGGTATCAAAAATTGTTTGATGAAACAAGCCTCATTGCGAAGGATAGAGAGCTAGGTTTAATAAAGATCAGTTTTATGGAGAAGATAATTGTAGATATAACCTAGAAGCTACAAGAGATTCTGAAGGTTGTTCATGTTGAACCTAAACAAGAAGAACATGTACTTGTGTAGATAGAGGATATAGGGGATAATCAGAGGGAAACAGAGCAAAAGGATGTAGAGAAGAATAGTGTGGCTTTAGAAGCCTTTCTAAATATACTGTAGCATAGGATTAACATCCTAAAAGATAAAGTTGATTTGATTCATGGAACATATAATAAGTTGCCTCACCTACAAGTTGAGGTAACAAGTTTTGTGTCAATTTTGAACCCCTACTTTGGGACTTGGTCAGTTAGGACTAGTTTATTTGAAAGGTTAGCATCTTTGCAGCCACTTAGGGTAGACTTTCCAGAGATAGTTACCCAAGTTGGAGGTTAAATAGATCAAATTGGGGTGACCTTGTCCTTTTTCAAGGGCAAGGAAAATCAAATAGATACCAAGTTAAATATGTTTTGGTCTGATTATAATAAATTCATTCCTTCAATCGAGTTAGAGGACAATCATATTAAAGTAGTAGAGATTTGGAGGAATGAATTTGATTCATTATTGCCTAGTAAAGAGGCATTTATGTCTAACACAAAGGAATTAGATTTGGAGAGGTTTAATAAAATCTTGGATGAGGCATTTAAGGTCGAGACAGATTTTAATAAATATGTAACAGATGTCAAAATCATAACAGATGCTAGATGGGAGAGGCAAAAGGCACAACTTGAAATCATTCAAAGCTTTAATTGTCCTACAGAAGAATATGTAGCAGCATGGGATGTTCTTACAAAGCCAATAAAAAAGAAGCCTTCCACAGCTGACCTTGACATCATAGATGAAGAGTAGAAGGACACTTGATCTTTGAGCACAGGGAGGTTAGTCATCTGAAAGATTAGTGTCTATTAGCCTGTAACGGTGGTCACTAACTCTCACAACAATTATTAGAGTCTATCTGGAACATATTCAGACAAAGCTTCCAGCTAGCAGAAGATTTCAAAGATCTAATTTGGTTGTATTCCTATTTTTTCCTTCCACCGCTTGGAGTCTTCTTGTCTTTTGTATTCTTCTAAGTTTTTAGGGTTAGGTCTTAAACCATCTGAAGATTTTTGCATCCTTAATTTTTAAGGATTACAAGATGGTTTAGACTATATATACAACATTTGTATCATTTTATAAGAGGAGGAGATGAGAAGTGAAATATAATTGCAAGCCAGACTACTTAATTTTGTCTCAGTTTTGTGCATATTGTCTTTTGAATGTATTTGAAGCAGTAATCATATTAATAAAATACATTGTAGTTTTTGTCCTATATATTGTGTTTGTCTCTCTATATTTATGTTCTATCTCTTGTATGTTTAATTTGCAAGGCATCTTAGATATACCAGTTACAAGGTGGTTGTGCAATTGCTTGTGAGTTCTTTCAAGGAAGGAATAATTATTACAAGTGATCCCAGAGAGATAAGCATTAGTATTAGGATCTGATAATAGGGGTATTGGAGTGAAAGTTATTTTGTAAGGCATTCTACCCAGATTGCATGTATTTGCATTAATCATTTATTATGGATTTACATTTGATATTGACTCTTTGTCCAAGGATTAGGCACTAGTTAGGGTTTGGAAAAATATTTAATCATCATCTAATATTCAAAGAACAATCAATCATTTACATTTCAGTCATAAATACATATAATTTTAAGTAATTGTATCAGAGAATACAATTTAGTTTGTTGATTCCTTTAAGAGAGAATCACTAGGTTAACCCTCCTAAGCTCAGAGAACTACAAAAGGAAGAAGGATGAGAATCCTTATCACATTACTATTTTCTATTGTTAACATAATGGTTTGGCTTATTAATCTCTATATCAGATTG
This sequence comes from Thuja plicata, assembly GCA_018584345.1. Classification (NCBI taxonomy): domain Eukaryota; kingdom Viridiplantae; phylum Streptophyta; class Pinopsida; order Cupressales; family Cupressaceae; genus Thuja; species Thuja plicata. The sequence continues at coordinate 3,885,997 of MU226477.1, forward strand.
ATTATAGTCATTGGCATATTTTTCTATATTTTGATAAAGTAAAAGACAATTAGCAATTTAGTAAGAAACCTAATCCACTATAGTAGATACTAAAAGTCAATACTCATTTGAAGGTACACCCGCCTGAGCTTGTGGATCTCAAAATTGAAGGAGGAATTAGTCCTCAGCAATTAGGCTTTCTCTTGAATAGAGTTAAATTGGAAATATAAAGAGTAAGAATTCAGACTATTTCAAGAACCTACAAGAAAAATCCCTAACAAATTGGTGAATCTACTAGGGATAAAATTAAAATCTTGAAAGAACCTTTTAAGGAATCTCTGGTGTTTTGAAATTTAAATCAAGTTTACAGTTGAGTTTTCCTATCTAGGTCATTCTTACAATATTCATATTTCCCAAACTTGTGTTGGGTGGTGACTCTAAAATCAAATCTTTGTAATTAGTGTAAAAGTGAATTTCAAATATTTATACACGTCTTTTTAACATGAATACTAGGTCAAGAATGAGGGATAATCCTGAAGTTAAGTTGGATAGTGGAATTCCAACTACTTCTAGTACCAAAATGTCTTGGAGAGAGAAGAAGAACCAAGCCAACATAAATGACTCTTCTCTAAGAAATGAAGAAAATAACACTAGAAGAAAATATAAAAATCAATCGAGTCATGAGGGGAACACCTTAGAGTATGAAGAATCCCCTGACCTTGGATTAGAAACATATGTAATTAACACTACTTCTAGTGAGAGAGAAGGAATTGAAACTATTAGTTCAGATTTAGAAGTTCCTTCTGATGAGCTTGTTGTAGAGGAAAGAATCCTCATGAGGCAGTTGGCCCTTATTCAGCAAGATAAGAGAGAAAAAGATCTTATAAAGAAAAAACATGATCAAAAGGATGTTGATAAGTTTAGAACAAGATATTTAAGACATCAAGCAACAAAAAATGTTGAAAGGTTTCATAGAAACCAAGAGACTCCAATCACTCATAAATGTTTTGGTCCTCAAGCCTTTAGAGATAAAGGATAAAAGAAAGTTGCTGAAAATGAAGTTGAGGAACCAAAAACTCATAAAGTCTTTACAGAACAAATGTCTAAACTAGACATTGATCTTGAAAGATCAAGAAGGGAGAAAGAAACTATGGCAAAGATGTTAGAAAAGGTAGAAGCTGAATTTGCCACCTTGGAAATGAAGAAAAAGATTGACTTTTTGCAATCTTCTAAATATTCTTATGCTGGTCTTTTAAATACTACATCTTCAAAAGCCCAGACTACCTCTTTCCAGGATGATGAAAAATTTCAAAGGAGTCCATTGCATCTAGAAAGGTATAAACAATTTACTTTTATTGGCATTTCTGGTTATCCAAATGTAGTACCTAATGATATTGGAGAAAAAATCCCAAATTTTTTAGGAAAAAATGTTATTTCTTGTGAAGTTCATGTGAAAAAATTTATAGATATCATAGATTATTTGAATATTAATCATGAAGATGTCCTAATGAAGCTATTTGTTCAATCCTTAGTAGAGTATGTTAGGGAATGGTTTAGAGGATTATCTAATGGTTCTGTAGCATCTATGGAAGAATTAATAGATATATTCAAAGATCAGTGTGGAGACAAAACTAATGAAGGATTCTTGTTAAATGAATTCAATAACATAAAGAAGAACTTCAATGAAGAGGTTACTAAATTCAACACAATATTTAAAAGAGCCATGCACAAGCTCTTTCAAATGATCAAACTAGATGAAAAGGTATGTTTATGTACATACCTAAATGCTTTTGATTCTAAGATGGGTTATGCTCTTAGAGATAAAAATCCTAGAAGTCTTACAGATGCATATAAAATAGTAGTGAACATAGAGATGAACAGAAGGGTATTAGGGAAAATGGGTAGAAGAGATTATGCTCATTTTAGTAGGAGCAAAGAACCTAAATATAAAGAAAACAAGGCTCCACAAAACAACAAACCATCCTATAAGAATAATTATAATCCACAGAATAGGATGCAGAATCATCCATATGGTACCCAGTTCAAGGATGGAAATCATATTGCTCCACCAAGAAAAGATAAACCAGAAAATAGAGCTTTTGACCCTTTACACAAAAATGCTATGAATATGTGCAGTGATACTTATTGGTGTGAGGTTTTTCAAGCCCAACACAACCCTTATTTTTGTGTTTTAGCCTTAGAAATTAGTGCTAATGAAGAGAAAGAAGGTGACGAGGGTGAGCTATGTGATCACAATAGGTGTGATATGACTAACTCTTATGCATGCCTTAACATAGTTTTGAAGATTAATTCAAGAACCATGACATGTATGGTTCACAAGGAAGAATGGAGGTATATCACCAACAAGTCCTATCTGATAATGAAGAAGAGGAGGTTGATGATATAAGATGCTATGCTCAGAGTAGTCAAGAATCTACCACAATAAGAAAACCTTCTGATGAAGAAAAGGCTAGAATCATTGTTGATCTAGTAAACAAAGAAAGAAATAACTACCACTTGAGAAATAGAGTAGTGATTGATGTAGGTAGTCAGTCAGCTGGCATCTTCATCAAAGAAAATAAGACAGATGCCAAGTATATACCAAAAAGAGATGGACCTAGGGAAAATGTAAATAAACCTAAGGTCAAAATTGTAAGCAAAGCTAATAATCCAAAAGATGTACATGAAGGGAAAACTAAAATGCCATAAACAAGTGTTTCCTCTTCCAAATTTGAAAATAAGAAATCTAAGAAAGAAGAGCCTACTCTGAATATTCAAATAGGAGATAGTAATATCATTGTAGAAAAACCAAAATCCTCTAATGTGAAATATACTCCAGTTGATATGGGCCAATGTCTATCTCAAATGAATGTCAAGGTCTCATTCCTAGAACTGATGAGGATAAAAGAACACAAAGAAAAGGTCATTTCAGTATTAAACAGTGTATCTCCATTGAAACCTCAAAACCAAGATATGTTGAAAATAAATCTAACAATAGGGGAAAAGAGCCTAAGGGAATGATTTCTAAGGTCCCTCAAATTTATCTAAACACAAATAATTCTGCATGGATTGTTGATCCTTTTTTCCTAATATTGGTAATTAATGGTAAGATGCTCAAAATCTACATGATAGATTCAAGAGCATCCAATACTATCACGCCTACAATGAGACCATGGGATTACAAGTAGATACTCCTCATGGGAGATGTCAAGAAAATGGATTCAAATGTCAAGAAATGGATTCAAGAGAGATCCCTGTTGTTGGTACAATTGAAGCCTTACCTTATAGGTTAGCTATATGCCCTAATACACTATTGAAAATGAGTGTAGTGGTAGTTAATATTCCACCACATTATGGCATTTTGTTGTCTAGAAAATGGAGTGCTTCAATGGGGGGTAGTATTCAGTGTGATTTATCTTATGCCACTTTCAATATTGCTGGGAATAATGTCAAGGTTTCTAGAGAAGGTAGGACACCTCATATGATTGAGTTGAATGAAGATACTAATATTAATTACTGTGTAGATATTGATATGGAAAATTTTAGAATGAAAAGGAGTACTCATCAATGTAAAAATGGTGATCCTTTAGTAAAGGAGCTTATTACACATAATGATGGTTTATGGCAGATGTATTTTGATGGAGCCTCTTCTAAGGAAGGATCACAAGTTGGTGTTTTACTTATTTCTCCATCAGGTACAACATTTAAATATTATTTCATGTTATCTTTCCAGTGTATAAATAATACAACAGAATATGAAGCTTTGTTTTTAGGGCTAGACATTGCTGCTAAACATGGAATAAAATGTCTAAAAGTTTATGGTGACTCAGATTTAGTAGTAGCCCAAGTTAGGTCCAAATATGCTGTGAAAAATGATAGACTAAAAATGTATAAGCATGCTATTTGGGACCAAATTGAATCTTTTGATGCCTTCAATATTAACTGGATAGAAAGGTCCAAAAACATTATGGCAGATTTCTTAGCTAATGTTGCTTTGAAAACTGATGATTTGACCTTAAATGGGGTATTAATAGTTGAGATTAAGACAAAACTAGTTATCCCTAACAATATTTACAACTAGAAAGTATTTGAAGATGACCAAGACATCCTTAGATTTATCCAATGCCTATACCATTATGAAGATCAGCATATAGATTGCAACTCTTTACTTGAAGTTATTGATGGCAAGGATTGTTTTTTGGGGGATGAGGTTGTCCAACTAAGTTCTAATTAGATTCCTAAGGCATTGGTAGAACTAGAAGCATTGTTTAGTGATCAGAGTGAGCATTCATAAAAAATAAGCAATGTTAAAGCTAAGGATTTGGAAGAGATAAATTTAGGATCAGAGACCACTCCTCAGATAGTACATATTGGAAAAGGATTAGATTCCCATGTGAGAACAAATTTGATAAAATTATTAAGAAAACATAAGCATGTATTTGCATGGTCTTATGAAGATTTGAAATCTTATAGGGAAGACCTTTTCAAGCATGAAATCCTACTAAAATTAGATGTAAAACCATTCAGATAGAAACAAAGACCTATTAATCCATTGTTAGCCCACAAGATGCAACATGAGTTGATGAAACTAAAGGATGCAGGAATTATCCAGCCTATCAAACATTCAACTTGGGTTTCTAATCTAGTACTAGTGAGAAAAAAGAATGGTGGCATAAGATTATGTGTTGATTTAAGAAATTTGAACATTGTACCTTTGAAAGATAATTATTATTTACCTAATAAGGAGGCAATGTTTCATAAGGTTACTAGTTGTGAGATATTATCAATGATGGATGGCTTTTTAGGCTACAACCAGGTGCTAGTAAAAGAATCATAATAGTTTAAGACTACATTTACTACTCCTTAGGGAACTTATGTATATGTTAGAATGTCATTTGGACTAATAAATGCAGGAACAACTTTTCAGAGAGCCATGGATGTTGCATTCAAAGAGTTTATTGACTTATTCATGGTAATATACCAAGATGATTTGACTACATTTTCTAAGAAAGTAGGGGATCATTGTGAATGCCTAGAAAAAAAATTCAAAAAAGATTTAGAATATGGTGTTTCTCTGAATCCCAAAAAGTGTCAATTTGTAGTAACAGAGGGAAAGTTGTTGGGACATATAGTGTCTAAAGATGGAGTAAAGATTGACCCTGAAAGGATAGAATCTATTCAAAAGGTCACTGCTCTAAGAAATACTAAAAGTGTGCAATCTTTCTTAGGAAAGATAAATTTTGTCAGAAGATTTATTACAAATTTTGCTGAGATTGTCAAACCAATTATTAATCTATTGAAAAAAGATGCAAAATTTCAATGAAATGAAGAAGCTCAATTATCTTTTGAAAGAATTAAGAAAGAAGTTTAGGAGGCACCTGTCTTGAGGTCACCTAATTACAATAAGCCTTTTTCTTTATTCTCATTTGCATCCTTTCATACTATTGTTGTAGTTTTAGTTCAGAAAGATGAGTAGGGATTTGAGCATCCTATTGAATTGTTTAGAAAATCTCTTCAAGCTGCAGAGCTAAACTATGAAATGATGGAGAAGTGGGCATATTCTTTGGTGAAAGCTATGAAATCATTTAGACCCTATCTAGTTTGTGCCAAAGTATTAGCATATGTACCTCATTCAACAGTAAAAGACATCCTTACTCAATCAAAAGTGACTGGTAAGAGGTGTAAATGGATTAATAGAATTCAAGATTTTAACTTAGAAATCCATATTACTAAATTGGTGAGAGGACAAGGTCTAGAAAAACTTATGATAGAAGAAAACTTAGACTTGGTGCAAATAAATAATATAGTGATACAGGATTCAATAGTAACAAGTATTGAAAGATAGCCTTTCTATGTTGACATCATGTATTATCTTAAGAATACCAAGTGTCCTGAAGTTATCACAGACAATCAGAAGAGGAATCTCATATTACAATCTCAAAAGTACACCCTAGTTCAAGGAGATTTATATTGGAAATATAGAAATGGTGTCTTATTATTATGTCTAGATCAGAGCCAAGCTGAGAAGGTATTAGTTGAAATGCATGCTAGAATATGTGGAGGACACTTTTTTGCTAAGACCACTACCCATAAAATCTTGAGGGCTGTATATTATTGGCCTAGCTTATTCAAGGATACTCATGCATTTGTCAGAAAATGTGAACCTTGCCAAAGGTTTTCAAATAAGTTGAAATTCTCAGGAGCCCTGTTATTTAACCCTATAAGTGTTGAAGAACCTTTTTCTATGTGGAGCATTGACTTTATTGGAGAGTTTTTCAAAAGAAATCTAGTGGAGGACATAGTTGGATACTTGTTGCTACTGATTATTTTACAAAGTGGATAGAAGAAATTCCCATAAAGAAAGAAACTAGTAAAATAGTTACGGATTTTCTATTGGAAAACATTCTGACCAGATTTGGTGTTCCTGCAAAGTTAGTGATGGATAATGCTATGTTCTTTAGATCAGATGAAATTAAAGAATTTTGTAATGAATATGGGATTATGATGTCTTATTCTTCCCCATATCATCCTCAAGAAAATGGCCAAGCAGAATCCAAGAATAAGATCATATTGAAAATATTGAAGAAGACCCTTGAAAAGAATAAAAGAGCTTGGAACAAAAAATTAAAACTTTCTCTATGGGATGATAGAATAAAAGTGAAGAAAGCAACAAGTAAGTCACCTTTTGAACTTGTATATGGTTTACAATCTAGAGTTCCCATGAATAATTTATTATCAGTATATAAGTTTATTCAAGAAGAAGAATTAGATGTTTCTGACCCAATGCAAGATAGAATGATGTAATTAGAAGAGCTTGATGAGGTCAGGAAAGAAAGTCAAAAAGAAAATAATAAACTACAGCAGAAGATGAAATATATTTTTGATAAGAGAGACGGTAACAGAAAGTTTCAGATAGGGTTATTTAGTACTCCAATGGAATGTAAGGGTTGAAGACAAAGGGAAACACAAGAAGTTTGAATCCTTATGGTTGGGTCCTTTTGTTGTTTATCAAAGTTTTGGAAAGGATTCCTATCTTTTGAAAAACATGGATGGAGAAGAATTTTAATTGCCAGTGCATGCACAATTCTTGAAACCATTCTTCAGTTGAGAATCAAATTGACATGCACAACAAGTTTTGTATCATATGTATATAGGTGTGTTTCTTTCTATTGTGTGTTTCCTTTCTATAGTAGGTTAGTGAGCGTACTCTGCGTGGTCTACAACCATAGATCTATGGTTATTGAATTTAATCATCCTTAGATAGAGCCACTGTTGGTTGTATTTCCAATTTTTTGAAGCTTGCAAGTAAATTTTTTGAGTTCTCAGTTAGTTTCCTGATTATAATGTCAAAATCTGTCCAATAATATCAAAATCCTTCTGCAAATAATGGTCTCAAAGATTTTAAAATTAGAAAAGAATGTAAAACCCTAAGTCCTAGGTCAAATTTTCATGCATTTCCAAGCAAAAACCCTAGTTCTTCAAAATCCCTTCTATTTTGCAGTTACTTTTTCAGAAAAAACATGTCACTTAAGACATGTGCCTATTTTCTTGTTTTACATGTTGGTCGCGATGTCTCTTTAGGCCTTGAGAATATTCCATTTCTCTTCAAGACTTAGTGAAATGCTTTAAGTCATGTTGTCTCCATAAGAAAAGATTATTCTTTCAATGCTAAGGATATTTCACGCATGTCGTTGAAGAAGATCATGATCTTGTGGTGTGCGAAAAGTCTCTTTGAAAACCCAGAGTTAGAAATATCCTTTAGCAACTTCAAGTTCATTCAGTTGCGCAGTCTCGAAAGCTGATCAGAGTCAGAAGTAGAGTTAAAGATCATTTGAAGTTTCATGAAGTCATGTAATCGCAAAGAGAAATAAGAGTTAAGTCAAAATATTTGAGATTAAGTGATAACCGTTGATCTAACGGATAATCTTGTAGTGGTCATGAAGTCTCAGAGTAAACTCTTTAGTTAAGGAATCTTAAAGCGACATCAAATTCACACAGTCACAGTGTCTCACAAATAAACCAAGGTTGATAGATGAGTTAAAAGAATTCAGTCGTGTGATCTCTTTTGAAAGTAAGGGTTAAGTTAAGGGCTGTGAGATAAAGTGACTACCATCAAATATAAGATAGATCCTGTGGCCAGCGTGAAGTTGTGAGATGAAAGTTCAGATGGATGAAAGATTATGGTTGAATAAGAGTTGAGTAAATCTTAAGTGAAGTTTGCAGCAAGAAGATATGAGCTGTGAAACACAAAAGATCTAATGGATAGCGAGATGTCACTGATAAAAGTCAACAAGTCAAAAAAGGTTCAGAGATTCAACGATGGTGATTCAAATTTGAACATATGTCTACGTCTTTCAAAGATTTGAGTCAGCTGTGAAGTCTCAATGCAAACCAGCGGTTAAGAAATTCTTTCCGCAACTTGGAGATAGCTTAAATTGTGAAGTCTCAGAGTAAACTGTAGTTAAGAGAAAATCCAATGAGATTAGACGTGAACCGCTAGATTAAGATTGATCAAAGGATTTTTGTAAAGTCTCAGAATAAAAAGAGAAACTAAAAAATGTATATGAGATTATGCACAAACTGTCTGATTGAAGGAAGATCTAGCGATAGTCGCATAGTCTCAAAAGAAACTCAGAGTTAATGAAATCTTAAAGCGACTTTGATTTTGCATAGTCACGTAGTCTCTAAAAGGAACTAAAGATTTAAGCTAGAGTTATTTAAAATCCTTAGTCACGGAGTCTTGAAAGGAATGTCAGTTAAGTGATTGCTTTCAGTGATTAAGAGATGAACGTTAATCAAGATGAAGATCATGTGGTGGTCGTTAAGTCTTAGAAAATAATTAGAGTTAAAGATGATTCTCCATCATAAAGAGATTATTCAGTCATGCCGTAATTGAAGGAAACTAGAGTAAGAGTGAGGTAAAATATAAGTCTTTCTTCCACGCCATGTTATATAGTTGTTATCCAATTAGAAATTAGATATTATGATAGCATGTTTAAAGAGTTTTTGAGCTGTGATAAATGAGCCAATCATATCAGATCTTTATCTAATTTTGAATATAATAAGGTTTTAATTGAAAAGTAACCATTCAAAATTAGTCACTTGTCAATTTCAAATGCCACGGCTAGAATGGAAAATTTATATCATAACATGTAGAAGTAATGATAGTTGTGACTAAATTGAAAATCTATGATTTTGAAGCAAGGTTTGTGCATTGATTTCTTTGAATAAGTAGGCGTTACCATTGATCATTTCATTTCACCAAGAGCTTCAGTTTTCAAAGCAAAATTTGCATAAGTGATAAGTGTTTTCAAGAGAACAAAGCTATCCAGTCTTTGTAGAGTTAAGAAAGAATATTTGATCAGTTGCAATTCAAGACAGACAAAATGAGCTGAGCAGTCAGTGTTTCCTCTACTAGTGGTAAAAGCAGGGATGATGATGATTTAAAATGAAAGAGGAATTTCTCAGAGTAGTTCATACAACTTCTTCCAGGCTCCAATCAGGGAAAAAGGTAAACGACGAGTACCTTGGTGACAATTATGCTTATATTAGAGATGCAAAGACACCTGACTGTTTAGGTTATCACTTATTTAACTACTTCCATAAGAATAGTGAAAGTTGTGTGCCTATGTTAAACCCTTGGATGTGTAGATTAGTGAAATTAGTAGTTCCTGGCATATTTGAAGATGTTGATTTTATTTTGGAACTAGCCAGTAGGTATGACATCATTTAAAAGACCATTAAGAAAGATGATGGCACTATTCTAGTAACCCTTGATAGGGCATCTTTAATGAAAGCATTTAATATGTATAACCCCTATTCAATAGAAATTAATCTGAAAGCCCTAGCTTCTAGATACACTAAGGAGTTTGGCATTGTGTCCAAATTGATTCATGCCCATGTGCCAAAAGGAACTAGGAACTATATTGCCCCTATCCCTAGTGATAATGCACCATAATTTTACAAAGACTTGGAATTTTATATGAAATACATTTCATATTCCCTATGCAGAGTTTTAGGGGTGGATAGTGGAATAGAGATATTATCATCTCACATGTTAATGATAATCTTGGACTTGCAAAGTCCCTATGTTGGAACTAATTATGATTACATTCAGTTTGTAATCGATAAAATGCACCAGGGATTTGTTGATATCTAGAGTAAGGTAGGAATCCCTAAATTCCTACACTATTCATTTCTCATGCATTTGATTATATTCTAGAATTTTAAAATCATGGATTAGCACAATCTGTAGCTCAGAATATTTTATCATGGTCAATCCAACCCTATGAAACTTTGGTTAAGGGTATGGAATTACACTTCTAGAGAGAATGAGTGTTGTGCATTTGAGACCTGGGTAGTATACCCCTTATTAATTAATTTAGGAGTCAATGTGACTAGACTTCCAGTCAAATTGTTACAACTTTGAAAACCTGCAAGTTTGTGGATAAATGGAATGGAAACCACAACTGGGGTGACTTCTATTGCCCTCAAAATTTCACCTTGATCAGAGTATATGATTTCTCTCAACCACCACACATTTTTCCTTATAGAGAGCCACCTAGAGTTAGAATCATGGAGTTCCTATGGAAACTCATATAGACAGATAGGGAGCATTTGGCTCCACATAGGAAATGAACTCTAACTATAAAGCAATTTATTGCATTTGATTTTACAATAGGGAAGAGGGCTTTTGATGTTGTAAATGGATGGTTGAGACATTATAGGATGAATGTTTCCTTGTACAGATACATTGATACATAAGGGTTCATAAAAAGTGCTAAGAAAATTTTGACACCCACCATTCCAATAACTAAGGAACATCAACCATGTGAAGAAGAGGACCTAATCAGGAACATCCTTGAAGAGGATGAAATTTCAGCTAGGTCAGCAAAGTATCAATACTTGATGGATCTAGAGAAATAGCTCAAGAAGAAAGGGATCCCATTTGGAGGATATTTCCCTGGATTACCTTATCTACAGAGATTAGATAATATGATTGAGTCATATGGTACGCTTTGCAATCAACTAGAGGAAAAAATTGAAGATAAGGATAGAGGTCCAAATAAATAATCATCCTCATAGTATAGTAGCAGTTACTCTATACACATCCCACCACCTACAGATCAACCACCTCATACTGAGGAAAACATAATTGACCTTACACATGGACATGAGGTTGAGATAGTTGTTGAACCTCCACAGAAAAAGAAAAGGGTGGAAGAAGGGGAGCCTTCTATTGTAAAGACACAGAAGAAGAAAAAGGAAAAAGTAAGTTCCCTATTCATAGGGACAAGTGCCTATGACCACCAATTAAGAAAGGTCATAAGAGAAGGTAAAAAGAAAAGAGAAGATACTGATGAAAATGTTGAGATGCCTCTCTTATTATGCCAGGATGAAAGGGAGTTGCAACAAGAGGAATTCTTAAAGGATGATGAATTCATAAAGACCAAAGAATTCAAATACTTCCTTATATGGGCCAAACAACAACAAGTGGGGGCACAATTGAAATTGGATGGTGGAGAATCCATAACAAGTGAAGCATTTTAGGCCCTCCAAGAATATGACCCAAAGTCTAAAAATATAACCCTTGATGAGGCCAAACAACTAGTGAAATCAAGTGGCATGTTACTGGTAGATGGATGGGACCTGGCTTCAACCTTCATCATTGATCAAATCAGAAGGTAGCCAGACATCAAGTTCTCAATAGAAACACAAGTAAGGGATATGATCAAAGGATGTGGCTACAATGCACAATCTCATACCCTAGCTACGTGGGCTCTATCCCTCAAGAATAAAAATCCATCATTGATCAATGTCCAAGAGAAGATGGAGGGAGATAAAATAATCTGGTCTATGCATAATACAGGGGATCTAGAGATTTCTTAGGCCCTAACCCACTTTTCTCATTTGAATGAAGTAAAGTTTGTTAAAATGTCTAACAGGTATCAGAAATTGTTTGATGAAACAAGCCTCATTGCAAAGGATAGAGAGTTGGGTTTAATACATATCAGTGCTATTGAGAAGATAATTGCATATCTAACCCAGAAGCTACAAGATATCCTAGAGGTTGTTTATGTTGAACCTAAACAAGAAGAAGATGCACTTGTGTAGACAGAGGATACAAGGGATATTCAGAGGGAAACAAAGAAAAAGGATACAAAGAAGAAAAGTGTGGCTTTAGAAGCCTTTCTAAATATCCCGCAGTATAGGATTAACATCCTAAAAGATAAAGTTGATTTGGTGCATGGAGCATATAATAAGTTGCTTGGCCTACAAGTTGAGGTAACAATTTTTATGTCAATTGTGAACCCCTACTTTGGGACTTGGTTAGTTAGGACTACTTTATTCGAAAGGTTAGCATCTTTGCAAAAATTTAGGGTAGACTTTCCAGAGATAGTTACCCAAGTTGGAGATGAAATAGATTAGATTGGGGTGACCTTGTCCTTTTTCAAGTGCAAGGAAAATTAGATAGAGACCAGGTTAAATATGTTTGGGTCTGATTATAATAAATCTTTTCCTTCAATCAGGTCAGAGGACAATCAGATTAAAGTAGTAGAGATTTGGAGGAATGAATTTGATTCATTATTGCCTAGTAAAGAGGCATTTATGTCTAACACAAAAGAATTAGATTTGGAGAGGTTTAATAAAACCTTGGATGAGGCACTTAAGGCCGAGACAGATTTTGATAAATTTGTAATAGATGTAAAAAGCATAACAGATGCTAGATGGGAGAGGCAAAAGGCACAAATTGAAAGCATTCAAAGCTTTAATTGGCCTATAGAAGAAGATGTAGTAGCATGGGACATTCTTACAAAGCCCAAGAAAAAGAAGCCTACCACAACTGACCTTGACATCATAAATGAAGAGTAGAAAGACACCTGGCACCTGATCTTTGAGCACAGGGAGGTTAGTCATCTGAAAGATTAGTGTATTTTAGCCTGTAATGGTGGTCATTAACTCTTGCAACAACTATTAGAGGCTATCCAGAACATATTCAGACAAAGGATCCAACTAGAAGAAGATTTCAAAGATCTAATTTGGTTGTATTCCTATTTTTTCCTTCCACCACTCGGAGTCTTCTTGTCTTTTGTCTTCTTCTACGTTTTTAGGGTTAGGTCTTAAACCATCCAAAGCCTATTGCATCCTTAATTTTGAAGGATTCCATGAGGGTTTATAATATATATAGAGAATTTGTATCATTTTGTAAGAGGATGAGATGAGAAGTGAAATATAACTGCAAGCCAGACTACTTAATTTTGTCTGAGTTTTGTACATATTGTCTTTTGAATGTATTTGAAGCAGTAATCATATTAATAAAATGCATTGCAGTTTCTATCCTATATCTTGTGTTTGTCTCTTTATATTTCTGTTCTAGCTCTTGTATGTTTAATTTTCAAGGCATCTTAGATATACCAATTACAAGGTGGTTGTGCAGTTGCTTGTGAGTTCTTTCAAGGAAGGAATAATTCTTACAGGTGATCCTAGAGAGCTAAGAATTAGTATTAGGATCTAATAATAGGGGTATTGGAGTGAAATTTATTCAGTAAGGCATTCTACCCAGATTGCATGTATTTACATTAATCAATTATTGTGGATTTACATTTGATATTGACTCTTTACCCAAGGATTAGGCACTGGTTTGGGTTTGGAAAAATAGTTAATCATCATCCAACATTCAAAAAACAATCAATCATTTACATTTCAGTCATAAATATATATATATGTTTAAGTAATTATATCAGAGAATACAATTCAGTTTATTGATTCCTTTAAGAGAGAATCACTAAGTTAACCCTCCTAAGTTTAGAGAACTACAAAAGGAAGAAGGATGAGAATCCTTATCACATTACTATTTGCTATTGTTAAGATAATGGTTTGGCTTATTAAGATCTATATCAGATTGATTATATTCATTGGCATAGTTTTCTATCTGTTGATACAATAAAATGCAATTAGCAATTTAGTAAGAAACCTAATCCACTATAGTAGATACTAAAAGTCAGTAATCATTTGAAGGTACACCCACCTGAGCCTGTGGATCTCAAAGTCAAAGGAGGAATTAGTCCTCAGCAATTAGGGTTTCTCTTGTATAGAGTTAAATTGGAAATATAAAGAGTAAGCATTCACACTATTTCAAGAACTTGCAATAAAAATCCATAAAAAGTCTGATAACTATCTGTAAAGGGGGAAAAAGGGGGATAAGGAGATTGTTTATTAATTTTTGTTTGATTTTATTAGAGTGTGTTGAGTTACTTAACCCTACTTTACATTTAATTGAATTTTATTGATTGTATATTGCAATTGTGATTAAGGAGAAAACAAGATGTTCCACCTTTATCCCCAAATGCACAAATGAAAGATCCAAGTTGATCAACCCAAAAGAGGGATTAATGCACAAATGAATCAACCATTTGGAAAAGAGAACAAAGAGGGAGATCTTAAATTTTGTTATTTGAATATATAGATATGATATATGATAGTAATTGAAGAAATAGGAGAAATGTACTAACCTTAAAGAATTTTAGATCAAAGAATGCTATTTTCTGAGGTCTGTACTCTATTTCTAGAAAAACTAAAGTATGATCCAAAACTGGAACGCAGAGATGAACAAAACCCAGAAATATTTTTTTGATCTGACACTGTCTTATAAAAAAGGTCGACCTTGACCCACAAATGTCAACCCTAACCCAATAATGTCAACCTTGACCTACACAGGTCTGCTAGAAAATCTGTTTGCGGATCCCAAAATTTGGCCGAAAAGGGTATCCAGATCTGAGTCCAAATCTGTAGTCCTGAACTTGTACCTACAAGAAAAAGAGGTTTGTTTGTTGGGGGGGAGGGGTTTGCCTTATTCAAACCCTAAATTATAAATTAACCTTGAAATCAATAAAGTATAGAATGCTAGCAAGTAGTAGAATTGAATCTAACAATAAAGCTATGATATTCAATAGATATGCACTTATAATTCAAATACATGCAAGTATGTAAATATGAAAGCTTGGACTTTAGAAAACATAAACCTCCATGATTGTATGCTTGAAATCCACCTTGGAGAGATGATGAAAGAGTCTTAAGGATGCAAAAAGGATCTTGAAGGAAGATCACACCACCATGATGGCTAGATCTAGGGTTTGAATAATGAATCTTGAATGTTTGAACGTAATCCCTTTAAAGGCTTGGAAGCTTGAATCCTTGATCTTCAATGGAGAACTTGAATACTTGAGAGGAAGACTTGAACACCTTGAAAGCTTGGAAATATGTAGAACAATGGATGCTTGGATCTTTTACTTCTTGACAAAATCTTGGTTAGAGCTTTTTGCACTTAGAAGACTTAGAGAAAATGAGAGAGAAAGGCTTCCTTTTATATGAAACTAGGGTACAATATTCTAAGGAGGCCGACATAGGAGAATTAAATTCCAATTAGACCCATGCCCCTAGAAGGGGACCTATATTAAATATAATTTAGGAATCAATTCTTTGTAACCTAAAACAGCCGACCCAGAAGTGGGAAAAATGAATTTTGAATGACCCCCAGTAGCCGACAAGCCTTCAGATTCAAAAGGGGGACCCTGGTCAGGGTTGAGGTCGACCCTGACCTAGGTCAAGGTTGAGGTTGACCCTGACTTAGGTCAAGGTCAAGGTCAACCTTGACCCAGGGGGTGAGAACCCCTGGAAAACATACCAGGTGGGGTAGAAGGTTCCCGGAGAGGCCCAATCAGGGTCCTAATCAGGCACAAAAGTAGGGAATGATGCAAAAATGGGAGGTAAAAAACATCCCCTAAGGAGGGCTAAACATTCTTAACATAGAAGTGCTTCCATTTTATGACAATACACTATCCATAGTTGTGTATTTCTGCATAGTGTTGTTCAACAAAAGGTTTATTATGTATGCAGATTTATATTATTAGGAAAACCCTCCTAGGTGTATGGAACTCAAAGTAAAGAAGCCTTGTATACCTTGTTAATGTTGTCTTTTTTTGTTCTTAATTTGTAGATGATGCAGATTTTTTGAATTAGGTGAAGATCCCTAGGTCTATTTCTCATTTTCTCTTTTAGGATTGAGGGTTGCAAGAAAAATAACCAATAAACATGATCATCATCTTTAATAGTAAAAAATCCAAGTTCATCATCAGCTACAATATCATCATTAGACACACCTTCACTAGTATAGTTTGATTCCTTATCCTTGGAGTAATCAGGCCTATGAAACTTAAAGGCTTATACTTAGGAACCCTTATAGGGCATCTAGATGCAAAATGACCAATCTTGTTACAAGAAAAAAAAATTAGGGGTAACTTTTCTTCAAATTTACCCTTACCTATCTTTTCCCTTCTTACTATTTGAGCCACAATCTCATCTAGTTTCTTTTCTTCTTCTTCAATCTCTTCCCATTCATCAACATACTCTCTTTCTGCATGTTTATTGCATCTTCTAGTGCTCGGGAGGCATTATAAGTTTCTTTTTTTATTATGAACAATCTCCTTGAATGCAGACTCAACCTTGGGTAAAGTAACATCCAACTCTACGGCTTCAAAGGTGGTTAGTTTAGAAATCAACATTTCTCTTTTGAAGTTCTTTGTCAATGGTATGATATCCTCTATCGCTTGTACTTTTATCTTGTAGGTAGAGGTCAAAGATCTAAGAATCTTTGTGATCACTTCTTCTTCACTATATGTACCTGTAACGCCCCACCAGGGAACCCAAGAGAGATTAACCTAAACATGTCACTATGTGTGCTGAATAATTTTTTTTTTAAGTTAACATAAAGAAACATACAATCATGCGGAAGCGATTACCATTTATACACATGTCTTACACTCACATAGATTACACGACTCAAGGTTCCCATGACGTTGAATAACTTAAAGAAAAACACAACATTATAACAAAATATTCCATCTGATTAAACATATCAAATGTAGCTTACATAACCATAATTACAATCCTCATGGATAACCATGAAACTACCATAAACTCACATCCACTGCACATGTCACAGGGTATGTGGTAATCACTCTACTCTACTTAATATTACAATTTCTAGATTAGGTATCACATGTGATACTCTAATACAAGATTAAAATAATCAAATACATAAATAATGATGAAGGAACATACAGAGCTCATCCGCAAAGAACCATCAAGTACCTGGTACAAGGACGTCGAATCTCAATGGATAAAGAATCACTATGTAAGGCCCACCCCATTTCCACCTTTCCCTTGACACTTTGAGGTCAAAGGATTAAGGGGTGTTGTAGTATCTGGATGATTGGTAAATCTCTAACAAATTTGTACCTCGGGATAGCACTATCTAGTGTACCTTCATATCAGTACCTATTTTAGTGTCGCAATGACAGAGGTGATATCTCTAGGTTGTTAATTGTGTAAGTGAATCTTGGATGTAGTATGTTACCCTACAGATCATAGATCCAACTAGATTATTAAGGGTCCATTGAGTAATTTTGTCGAAAGGATTAGATTCAAGAAGTCGAGATGTAAATGCCAAATTAATTATGTGTTAAGTCTTAAGTTATCTTGGATTAAATTAATAGATGATGTGATGATTCTAGTAACTCCTACAAGGAGGATGAGTAATGTTTGATGATGTATTATATGGTTATACCATAGTGAGGTTTTGGTGATATTATTAGAACCCTAAACAAGGATTTGTTAGATCTTA
>MU226477.1:3947497-3963979 GCA_018584345.1 Thuja plicata
AATATTTAATTAAATAGATTAAATATTTATGTCACAATAATTCATGCAACCAAATATTTAATTATTTAATTAATCATATAAGCTCATACAATATAGTTTTCAATTAAATATTTAATTAAATCAAAATATTCAAATATTTCAATTTAATTAATTATTTAAAATAAACTTAGGATATAATTAAATCATTAATTCAACTATAATCCATTAATTCACTAAACATGGAAAATCACTCAATAATCCAAAAAATCACCTGAAAACATAATCAAGCAATACACACACAAACTCAAGAGAGAGGGTATTCAAATTCTGTCATCCTAGAGAAATCTGGATAAGGTAGTCATACTGAAACTCATCCTACACTAGGACGATTAGGCTTAGGTTAGGGTTTTGGATCTGTATGTTACCTCCCCTCTTTACCATTGAGATGAATATTTATGGGAAGGCTCACTCCTGCCAATTCAGGGAAGACGAGGCCCTGTACCTGCAATCCTATCATCAAAGAACACACATGTACATAGATAATATAATATCACAATCAATGATAGGGATCAGTCAAACGTGTGGATCTCACCGAAGCAACTAACTACATCTCCGTCCTCTACCATAACAACGTGCAAATAGATACATAAACATGATAACCATACACATGCAAGTATGGGGTAAGTGCAATATAATCGAAACATAAATCATCACATCCGTATAATAACCATAACATCATAAACAATAGTCACCATCAACTGAAAGAATAGTAGCTCTCATGAAAGTAGCCTAAAATAATCTGGCCAATCAACTGAAACCAATGCCTAAAAGAGTACGACATCACAACTAAAAGCAAAACATGAGTGGGTATTACAGTGCCTCCATAGTTTCTAATGCATGTAACAACCTTTGTAACCCTATGTACATATGCCATAAAATTATCATCATCTCACATTCTTAAACTCTCCATATTAGTCTTCCAATTTTACAAATTTACCTACTTAGTGTACAGATCTCCTTCATATAGTGCTTCTAGCCTTGTCTAAATCTTAAGTGCAGAATCAAGATGTTTGACTTCAATAAATTCATCCTAAGAGAGAACACTCATCAATGCTTCCCTTGAAACCATATTACAATGAAACATTTCTTCTCATCTTTAGTAGAATTTGGTAAATCATCTTCTAGTTTGATCTGATCATCCTTCTTTGTAATCATCCAATTGTCAACCCCCATACAGAAAAATGAGTTCTCATCTTGTTCTTCCAACTATTAAAATTTTTAGCATAAAATTTTGGACTCTCCTTCCTATAGTAATCCATCTCCAGATCACCTCAAGATATTAAAATTTCTCTCAGAGGACCACAAGCTTTGATACCAATTGTTAGCACAACTGAGAGGGGGGCGAATCAGTTGTGTACCCAATTATTATAAAACTTTAGACTTAAAATCAATTACACAATGCAAATCTAAATAACACCATAACACAACTATTTTTTTTTGAGGAAAACCCTGTAAAGTGAAAAACCCTAGTGGGAATTAACGCCCACAAATATTTCACTATAAATATAGTGTCCCTATTAGGAGATATAGCCCTATTAGGAGTTGATTATGACATCTAGTACAAATTCTGTGTTAAAGGACAGATCTGGTTAGGATTCTAAGAAAATTATGAGCTCACTGCTCGAGCACACTTCCCAAATTGAAGGTTAAATCCACCTTCTAGATCTAGTGTCCAAAAAGAAGTATAAAAGTATACTTATAACAATGAACTACCTAATAGAAACTTAATTTTCTTAAACAGTTGCAATGAAGTTCCTTACAACTATAATCATTGATCTATATTAGCAGTACTCACTTCTACATGCTCATAACATACCACTTCTTTTCACATTTACAACAAGACACTACTATCCTTTATACATGTTACAATAAGCAATTAGGTCAGCCTGTTAAGACTTCCCCATTGCACAATCAATTACATAGACCCTTTCTAAGATACACATGGTACCTCAAACAAGTAAACATCAAATATAAATCATCAATTATGTGCCAAGATCCATAATACATGCTCGTCATCATCTAAACACATTACACCTTTGTAGTCGGCCACAAATAGGTCTTCACAAGATCACATTACATAGCTGACGTCACTAAGAACCCATGGACCCAAGAATCACAAATAACATTCTCCAAAATTTCTTCTACCACACCTCAATCTTACATATCATAACACGTTCTTGCATCCAAGTTATCCCAAAAACTCAAAGAATAACTCATTCATAATTCTATGTCCCTTCTCTATAACCTATCTTCACCAAAACAACTGTAACTCATGCAAATAACCACATACAATCCAACGACCTTAGACATAAGGTATACACTCATCCCTCTACATAGATTTGTGCTCTCATACTCTCATATGTCATACACATTCCAAACACATTTGACAAACCTGATTGTTCCTATCATAACCAATCTATCTAAGATTCCTGATGAAACCAACTGAAACATATATTGACATCAATGGAAGAACATGAATGTCAACATCTCAAACAGAAACAATACCAACAAAAACACAGTGGGAATGAAATCCATGTTAGATATTGCTAAGATTTTGTTCATTTTATTCTTATATATGATGGAATTAATGTTTTTTCATTGATCTCAATATACTTCAACTGTTGAAAATAGTGGTCTTCGTATGTTCAGTGAGGCTGAATTGCTTGGTAGAGATACTACATAGAAGATCTATAGTTGTGATCATAGAGTTGTGTTCTAAGATGTCTTTAGTTGATGCATGTCAGTTTTTAAATGTTAAAGTGATTATTTTTTAGAGTTATGATTGATTTATCAGATACTGGTATTTTGGTTGTTCAGGAAGTGACAGAGTTTTAGTTTTTGGATTGGTATTGAAGAGTTGTTGGCTTTTGTTAAGTTGTGTGATATTCACCAAGTACTCAAAATGTCCATAAGGTATGTGCACACATATCCTCAATGATACTTACCATAGGAATATTATATTCATGGTCTGTTTAAGGAAATTAATTCACCATGCAAGATATAATCTATCATGATCTGATTAGACATCAACCATATGATATCCATAATTATAGAAGGTTAGACTATTGTAAGATCGTCACCTTACTATAGTAACCACAAATTTATGTAGTAACTCACATGACATCCACCATGCCCCAATGTAGAGGATGGAAACAAGGGATTTCACCTTGAACTTCTCTCACAAAGAAGAACTCATTAAGAGGATATCAATCTGTTGATATTTTCATCCAAGATTGCTTATGATGAACTATTAGACTTCCTCTGAATCTGATATCAATCTTTTGAGGTCCTCATCCAAAGTTACCTCTAAAGATTCAGACTCCCTTTGAATCTAATATCAATCTTCTTTTTCCTACAAGAGCACCCCTAGAAAATATCAAGGCAAATATCTCTTATAGTACATATATAAATACAAATAAGAGAGAGATTGCAATGAGTAGATAAAGTAATACTCAAGGATAATAAATACTTATATGTGCATCAACATCCTTAATACAAGTTTCTCCACTGAGGGTCCATATGAAATAAATCAGAAAATGTCTGCATATAAGAATTTGTTAGCAATATTACTCCAATCAAATTTTTCATCCCTTGAAATATCTTGTTCTTATATCTTTCCAACAAAAATCATGAATAAATATTTAATGTAGTCAAGGCCAGAGATATCTCAAAAGAGATGTCTAGACTTTCATCCAGCAACAAGAACTACGAAAAAAAAATAACACGGGGATAAGAACCAACATAAGAGATTTATTATCATCAAACAACAATTACATCCAACATGTCAGGTTGTAAGTCCTTCCCGATTACGGCCAATTACAAAGAGTCACACTAAGATCTATCATAGATATTCTACAAGCATCAGGCCATTTACCTTCTACCAAGACATACAACTCACTACCCAACTTCTCAGATCTAACACTCAGATATTTCCCTCTGATCTTCCCCCCCCCCTCTCAAAATGAAGAACAAATAACTACATAAATACAAGAGGAAACCAACAGGTTGGCCAAAAGATCAACAAGAATCTAGCGTTAGCGAAACCAATGACCCAGATTTAGGTCCACACAATCCCTAATGGGAGATCTATTATTAATGTTGTGATCCAAAATTAAATGTGCAAGTTGGTCTCAAGATCTAACAAATAAAACCCATTCGGTGAAACAAAACCAAGCCAACATCAACTAGTTGGTGAAGTCACTGAGCCAACCAAACCCACTCAGTGAAACAAACAAGCAGACATCACCAAAAACCAAGACTATTTGGTGGAACTGAGTCACCAATAGTAATCGAGTCACCAAGAAACACCACCAAGCTCAGTCACTAATTCGACCAACCATTAATCAATAGGAAACTAAATAGCAAGTACTTTGTTATCTCTATAGGATATTTTATTGTCATTAATTTAGACAAATTCATATGAGTCAAAATATTTAATTGGTGAAAAGCTAGAAAGAAAATATATGAGCAGTCGGTAATGTTTTCCAAACAAGGCAATGAGGTCGATAAATTGTAGACACTACACCAAGAGCACACAGTTTACCAAACACTGAGCGCATAAACAGTACACCAATTTGACAGTTACCGACTATTATAAGATCAAGTTAACCGAGTGAAGATAAGTTACTCTACCAAGTTACTTAAGTGATTGTAAAGAGATAAGGATGATACATTAATATAGTATTAATTGTGATTCTACAATGCACAAAGATGTGTTTGTTACATGATCAATGATCGAAATAATTCAAAGAGATTATCTGAGGACCAAATTAAGAGGTTAATCAAAGATTTTTATTTCCAAGAAAAACACCAAGTGTCGAGGTAAAAGTGACACAGTTACCGAGTGAAAAAGAAGATCTAATGGTTGAAATAATTTATCAGTGACCTAACGCATAAGATTAAGAGGCATTAAATCTTATACTTAAAGGATGATTTACAAAGAAGAAAAGAGACGATAGAGGAAAAAGAGACAGAGTATAGAGAAGGTTGTTATTGAAGAGGAATAATCAAAGCAGAGCGCACCGAGATGATATCTTTCTACAGTAGAGAAAATCCTAACAGTGTTATATATTGTAATTGAGGTAACACAGTATTTCAAAGCACATAGAGTACGATTAGCATTTGTAATTGATGCAACATAATAGACATTTATAAGTTTTTAATCTATTATATCAAGAGCTAGAAATCCCAATACTAGATAAATCTTAACTGATCTGATATTTGTAAAACCTTTAATAGGGTACATCTCTAAGTGTAGAGATTGTAAAATCCTCTAACCATGTAGACCTAACAAGTCTTTTTATACTCTTAACTAGGTAAGCTATCAAAATGGCTAAACTATGTAAGCTCTAACCGCGCACCCTTTATACTACAATTAGTGAATGTTGTGGGTGTCATCCCCACTTCAATTTTTTCCTTTGACCAAGGATTTATGCGTAAACAAAATCATGGAGTTATGAGTTCATTTACTTGAATGGTTTGATGTTATCTTTTATAAGCATTATATTAGTTTTATTTCAAGTTATTGAATTTGGTAAAAAATAGCAGCAGTATATAGTTTAAGTTATAAAAAAATTTGTGGTACTAATTCACCCCTCCCCTCTCAGTCCCAACTTTCCATAGTCATTCCAAAAATGATATAAAAGCTATTACTCTTGATTTATAGAGTTTGACCAGCTGAGATTTAAAGATCCTATCCATGGAAAGTTTTAGGCAATTCAAAATAATTGATGGTCTTGAATCTGAGTTGGAAAGTGTAAGAGAGTTAATCATTGATCTGAAGAAGAAACTTGAGAAGTCTCTAAGGGTTAGACTGAAAATTTATGATGAACTACAGGTTACACAAGAGAAATTTGATACACTTGAAACAACATCTGAAGGCAGTGTTACTGATGAGTCTGGGAGAGCTATAAAATAACTATTGGAAAAGAATGATACACTTACCAAGCAATTGGAGCTAATGAAAATAGATCTTGAAACCAACATGATATGAATGATCGAATTGATTAAAGGAAAGAGGATTACTGAAGATGGAAAGAAAATGGTTGAAGATGATAAAAGAAAAGTTAAGATGATAAAATATAATAAGATCATGAGAATGGCACAAGTTCACTATGACATGACTGATCAACTTCTAAGTGAAAATCAAGATAACACCAGAAAATAATTTGGGAATCAAGAACTGAAAGATGAAATTGAAAGAATAGATCAAAGACTTAAAGCTAAGAAAGATGAAAATGCAATACTAAAAAGAAAGGAAGAAACACTGAAATCTCTGGATCAACAATTCAAGAATCAAAAACAAAGGAATGACAAAATAGGTTTTGGAATCAAAGAGGACAACACCACTGAGAAAGGAGAATCATCAAAAGAATAAATAGATGAAAGTACTACACCCCCACCGAAACAAAAGAAGAAAATTTTCAATTATTGTGGGAAGCCTAGACATACTGCTAATGTCTACAGAAAAAGGAAAGGTAAATCACCAAGTATACCAAATTTTGATGGTTATTGTTTTAGATGCAATAGGTATGGACATCAAGCATTTGAATGCAGAACCAATCTTGTTAAAAAAAAAGGAAACCTAAATTTGTTGGTTACTACAAGAATTGTAATAAGTTTGGACACAAAGTTGAAGAGTGTGAAATAAAGAAAAGAAATGAAAATTGGAAGCCTAGCTGAGAGAATACTAAAACCAACGGAGAAAGCATTTCTATACCATAGGACTAGAATACAATAATTTCATGTTTATACTATGGAAGATATGGGCACATTTCTGAAAATTTCATGTTGATGCACGGAAGGAACAACAGAAGAGCATGGAGAAGCCCTGGCATGGAATTCTTTCATTTTCAAAAGGTAGGACACCTTGTGAGGAATTATAGATACCAAAGTGATGCACCGATCGAAGATGAACCTGAAATAAAAGCCCTTACTACTGTTGATTAAATATGAGAACAAACAAATATAATCTGGAGGAGAAAGACTCAGGATGAAGGGACATCATCCAGAAGCACAGAGTGCACCATCTCTACTAAGTTGGTTGCACTGAGCTCCACCTAGTTGGTTAGAGGTATGTAGGAACTGCATGCTTACAATAAATCCTACTTCAGTTCCTAGAAATAGAATTGAGATCCATATAAGAATATTGAGATGCAATTGGATAAGTTGTATAAGTTTTGGATGAATATTGTTATATATAGTTTTTTTTAACTAGGTTGAGAAAAGTAACTATCCAATCAGTATAAAGGTAAAAGGGACTCAGCAAGCACATTTAATGCACAGTAATAGAGCCATTGGAAACCCAAATCAAGGAAAAAGTATAAATAGTTCATTTTGCAAATCATTTGAACCTAACATTTACAGAAGAACATTGAGCACATTTTCAGAGCGACTATCCCGAGTGAATTGAAGTGATTATGAGTTATTTGTGAATCTTTACAAGAATTTTAAGAAATATTTGAGATATTTTTTGGGTTGAGTTTGCAAAGTCGTGGTTTGTCAAAGCATGCCCTAGTTTGTTTAGTTGAAGCATTTGAAGTTATCAATGGCACAAAATTCACAAAAACCTATAGTTGTGAAGGAAGTAGAACTAGTAAATCTAAAATACAAATTACCCCCAGCTATAGCCGTTGAGATAGATATGATGGGAGCCCTATCTTTGATACCTCTAAGATTTATATTAATTGAAGATGTATGCACATTTATACATTGTAATTTTGAGTATTTGTGCAAAGCAGAGATAGATACATCATTTAACAAGTTTTGCGAGAATGGGAAAGTGGAGGACAAACATATTCACCTAGAAGCAAAAGGTTTGACACATATTGTTCACTTATCAAGATTTTTTAAGATAGAATGGATAAGGATGGTACTCAACTGATTACATGACCAATTCATGTGGTTAAATGAACCTATCAAGATCACTAAGGATATATTTCATGTCATTATTGGATTTTGTATTGGAGACAAGCCCAAGGCCACTAATAAAATTGACAAGGGTAAGCTCACTAATCTTACTAAAGCACAATGGGATGGTAGAGGGATGAGAATATCCACAGTGACAGACCCTAAGTTATGGTATGCTTGTAATATCTTATCATACCAAGTGTTCCAAACATCCCAAGTGGATAGTGTACCATGTAGAGCAGTGGATTTGGCATACAAGCTAGTAAAGAAAGGACTTAAGTTGGATGTATGTGAAATATTGTTGAAGCAATTAGAAGACAATATGAACATAATCAGGAAAGCAAAGTCTAACACACTAAAGTTTGGTTCATTATTGGTATGTATTTTCTTTTGTTGTTAGAATTCATTTCCCTCCATTGGAGAGGTAGTTTGGATCCTCTGAAGACCTATTCTTTATCAGATAAATGAGTATATACAGAATTTAGGTGATAATTTTGATGTTATCATGTCTGAATACTTTCTGAATTTCCAAGAAAGAATGCACAAGAGGATAGGATACCACCTAAACTGGTTGAAAAGTATCAAGATAATATATTTTTTGAGGTTGAAACTGACACTTGTATTATAAAGTTTGTTGAGCCTAGAACTGGATGGATATAACCAATAGTTTATGAACTAGATATTTATATAGGATCACAACAAATTGAACCACTACTTGCTAAACATGTTGATCCCAAAGCTAAGAGGTATGGCACTTATGAAGAAGTGAAATTAAGGAATAAGAAGAACATTGTGATACCTAAATCATGTTGGAAAGTTGACTCTGAGGGAGAATATGACTTATTTTGTGTTGTCATTATGGCAACAAAGTCATACAAAGTTTTGATAGCAAACTTTGAAGAACAAAATGGCTAAGTATCATAGACATAACAGAACAGAGATATGCAGCTGATCAGAGCACCAACACACATTCATAAGATCAAATCAGGCTATGTGCATTCATACATAAGATCTATGATATGTAAATATGTTAAGTCTATACACGCATGGTATGAAATAATAGTACAAAGAAGTTACAAAAAGATTAAGTGCACTAACAGCTCAGAAAATAGAGTATGAAGCCGACTAGATTTTTTTATTTAGCGTATAATATTTTGTTGTGTAAAGGCCAAGCACCTATTGTAATAAGTTTTTTATTATGTATTAAAAATTATTGTAAACACACTTAAGCCAATTTGTTTGGAAGCATTTTGAATATTGTTTTTGGGCTGACTAAGGTCTTGTTTTTTAATCGCGTCTATTCAGGCATGAACATATATATATGACAAGTAAAGTTGTATTAGAAGAGTCAAAGAAAAATGCAGAGAAGAGATATAGAAGAATAGTATAGAGATATCAGTATGAGATAGATCTCTTTAAGAGAATAATAGAATCAGCGCATAAACGGAATTGTTCAAACAATTGTGTCATATATAGCAATTCACTTTTGGATATAGTGTATATCTATTATCAAGAAGGTTGTAGCCTTCATCTTATTGAGAAGTGAGCTCTGGTAGTGAGCCAACCACCTCTAACAGGGTTTTTGTAAAAGAATTCTAACAGGGTCATTGTACTTTCATTGTAAAGACTGATTCTAATAGGGAAAAGGAATCTTAACAAGTTCATTATACTAATACAATCATTTGTGGGTACTAATTCCCACTGGGGTTTTCCTCTGATCAAGGTTTCCCCATAAACATATCTAGTGTTATGTGTTATTATGTTATGCTTCATACATTGTCTATTTGATTTATGTTCAAATTGCTGAAATAGAATAATTAGTTAAACATTGATTCACCCCCCCCCCCTTTTTCAGTGTTTCCAACAATTGGTATCAGAGCTATGGTCTTCTAAAAGAAAGTTTAACCACTTGAGGAGATCATGGATTCAGTAGAAGAAAAACATTTGAAAAATAATCTTGAAGCAGCCCTTGAGGATCTTGACAGATCTGAAAAAGAAAATGAAGAACTTAAACTAAAGGTTGATGGCTCTCAAATGCTTATCAAGAAATTAAGAAAAGATCTTAAAGATTGCTCCACAAATGATCTGGGAAAAATGGTCAAAAATATAAATGAAGAGAACATATCTTTGAAAGACAAAATTGAAGATCTTAATGAACAACTTATAGATAGCTTAACAACTATTGAACAAAAGACCAAAGATAATAAACAATTAGATGATGAACTTGTGCAAGAAAACTTGAAAATCTTGGAATTAGAAAACATCAAGAAAAAGATAGAATCTGAATTAACAGAAGAAAAAGACAAGATTGATAAACTACACACAAGTTCTGATCTAATTCAATCACAACTTTATGCACAGAAGTTAAAAGGTGACACTACTTGTGTTGGATACAGTGTAGCTCAAATTGAAACCAATTCAATGCAAGAAAGAAAGAAAGCACAAGAGACATCTACTGAAACAAAGAAAAATAAGAATCTTGCAGAGGCTAAAAAAAAACCACCTAAAGATGAACTCAAGCAAGTTAACAAAACTTTTTATGCTTGTAGAAAAAATGGACACTTGGAAAGAGATTGTAAAGAGGTAAGACTTTTTAATGGTTATTGTTACTCCTATAATAAGTTTGGTCACAGGGCTATTCTTTGCAGAACATTTCAAAGAAATCAGTCACAACATAACCAAATAAATATGACTCAATACAATCAGAGAAATCAACCTCAAAGAAGCATTACATGTCAGATATGTAATTACAATGGACACATAGCCAAGTAGTGCAGCATAATGAATAATAGCATTAGACCTCCTATCATTTGTCACTCATGTGGAAAAGATGGACATATCTCAAGGTTTTGTAGGTCAAGAGCACAAAGAGAAGAGAATCCTAAAAGCTCACTATTTGAAGAATCAGGAGAAGTTAAATTTTTAGAAGCTAAAGAAGATACAGATAAAATTTGGGTTGAAGTAAAGAAGGATAATGAAGAAAACAAGGTATTAGATGCATCCATAGTGGACGCACCTTCTACTTCTAGTTAGTTGACCCTCATGTTCTTAGGGGGGGCTATTCTATCTCTAAACCACTACGTGGCTGGTATACTCACCTTTGAGTATGCTCCTATGAATTCATACATTTGGTGACGAGATGAGGATGTATGCATATACGCATAGTCTGAACTTGGATAGAAGCAAAGATTGAAATTATCTATGTAAACCACTTTACAACAACAAGCATTAAATGTAATAATCTTTTATATAAGTTAGTAAAATATTTTTAAACCCCACTTTGCATTCGAGATATAGCATTCAGAGAGCACATGATCATTGAACATCAAAGCACTACATATTAAGGAATTGATTAGTTTATGAATGGATTAAACATTGAAACAGAACCCTAGCAGTTGCATCATTTTAGAATTGTTGTGAACCCCTATTTAATTAAGTAACAAGTAAGTATAGAAACCCTATTGTATTTGACATTGTTGAAAGTAAAAGATTCATGTTCAAGAAGCATCCACTCAAGTCCATATTAGATGATGTTGAAGGAGAATTTTCTAAGACTCTTCTAGGATTTATACATGTAGAAGACATTCGCACATATATATATTGCAAGAAGGAAATAGTTGGAGATAACAACATTGCTACTCTTATGGCTTCAATGATGAAACCGGATTATTCATTCAAAGATAAATACGCGCATCTCATTGATAACCCTATCTTTGAGTACTCTAACATGCATGAGTTGAATGAGACAAAATGGGTTAAAATCCTACTGAGAAGGATACATGATGACCTATATTGGATTGGTGAAGTTCCTATCCACATTACTATAGACCTAATTCATGATATGACTGGACTTCCTAAGACTGGACCAGTTCTTCCCACTGGTAAGGATGTTAAGAAGCAGGTTGAACAAGCATGCTTATCCAGGAGTGATAGGTGTGGAATGACGGTTGATCCCATTGAGGAAGATGACATCAAATTGGTCACTATGATAGTAGGTTATAAGTTCCAGCACGCAAGCAGACTAAATAGTGTATCTGGAGAAACTATTCTGGCAGCAATAAAAATGGTGAAGGATAATACACAGTACAATCTATGTGAAATATTGTGCACATAGCTGATTGAAAACATTAGAGTTTTAAAGCATGACAAGAGCAAATATTCAAATTTGGCTCTTTGATCATCTATCTCTACTTCCACATTGTTGGTAAAGTTTCCAATCTTTACCTAGACAAGAGTAAACCCACTATGTATTAGATATCACTAAAGGCTACATCAGAAAGCAATGTGAAATATTCTATGGACATGGAGATCAAAACATTCAAGATCAAGATGTAGAAAAGGTTCAGGATACCGGAGAAGATAGTTGATAAGTACAAAGACACCATATGCTTTATGGTGGAAACTGACTACACATGCATGGAGGCAGTTGAACCAAGAACAAAATGGATTCATCCACTTGGCTATGAAGTTTAAGAACAGGTTTTGGAAGGGTATGCACAAGTTCTCCTATCTCTTCCTAAGGATCCTAATGAACCTAGATGGGGTACCTACAGAGAAAATACAAATAAAGTTGATTCTATCTTGTATAGTGCAGACAACAAAAGGAAGGCATCAAGGATTACATCCAATATCCTAAAAGTTCATGGGGAAACACAAGAAGACCTAGACAAAGCTAGGGATGATAAGATTGCAAAATAACTTGAGAAAAGTGCTGCAGAGGTGAAAATGGAGAAATCTGATGAAGGAACATCTGTGCCATCAACTACTATTGACTTGGAAGCATCTCCTCCTTCAGTACCAAGTAAGATGTCTAGGAGGAAGAAACAAGTTCCCACAAGTCATCCATCCTCAAGGACCACAAGGAGCAAGGTAAAGAACACTCAAGCCCCTCCCTAGGTAGGATTTAGACCTAGTCTAATGGTCCTAAAGAATAGAATTGTTAATGAAGGAATACTAGAATTCATCAAGAATGTCTATGACAAATACCAATAAATAGACAAATCATAAATTCATTCTATGATCATCTCTCACATGTTTAAGTTTAAAAGGATAGTATTGGAACTTAAAAGAGTCATACCAGACAAGGTATGGAACATACTTGATGTATTGAAAAGGCAAGTAATTGAAGAGGATATGAGGATAAGAGAAGAAACATTAGACAGTATTCTCCCTATTTTCTCACATGATGAGAAAGCCATTCTATTGGATTTAGTAAAGCCTCATCTCAGAACCAAAACAAGAGTTCTCCATATCATGAACAAAGAATATGAATTGGTTGCACTAGTAAATGTTACCCTATTTTTTGATGAGGAATAGTCATATGTTTGACACTCATTGGTCGCATAGATGACTAAAACTATTGTCAAAATTTTTGCATCACTTATTTGATAGGAAAACCCATCATCGACATATCGACCTACTTAGTGGTTGAATTATCGATCGAATCTTTGCTGAAAAAATTGCTTGAAGCTGGAAGAATTGCAGATCAAACCTTTTATCTAAGCGACCAACATTCACTAAAATTGCAAAATTAATGTCGAACACATAGCAGTCTCGTTGAAACATCAAACACAGTGTGTCACTTTTTTTACCACAGTTGGCCAGAATCAACGTCAAACACATAGCAGTCTCGTCAAAACATCAAACATAGTGTCTCATTTTTTTACCAACGTTCATCGACATCAACGTCGAACACATAGCATTCTCGTTGAAACTACTAATGGTAGAATGTCGAAAAAGTGACCAATACTAATTTTTGGTTAAAATATATATATATATATATATATATTATTGATGGGTTTGTAACCAATTTCTCTATATTACAGAGATTTCTCTTAGAGGTTTGTAACAAGGAAATGATGAGTTTGTAACAAGGAATTGATGAAACATCTGTATAATAAAATCATCACAATCATAATTAACCATGATAACACATGGTCTCACCTTAGCCATCAATTCTAAGACCTTAGCCCTCTTATAGAAAGGGCTTATGTTTTCACCTAACCAATAAAAACTTTTAATGATCAATTGCAAGATCTACCTCAATTATCATCCTTATAAGGAACCTCAGGAGCTAGAATCCTTATAATTTCACTTAGGAAATGAGTAACAGTAAGTCTTACCTCCTTAACTTTGTGACTTAGCAACCTGTGCTCACCCAAGGAAGTCATTGCTATTTGAATCAACTAGGAAGATGATTGATCCACTATATGTAAACTATTCACCACTTCCTCCAACAAGTTGATTAAAAAACATCTTTTGACGGAGACAAGTGACCAATTTTATCTTCTGTGATATAAAGCTATTTTCCCAACTTTTTGTCACCCATTTACCTGGTAAAATAGATCACCCCAATTTCAGCTCTCCTTTCTTTTGCAAAAGGGGGTTCTAATACTTCAGGATGTTGTAGAAGCTTTGTCAAATTCTTTCCATTATTCTCAAAATTTTGCTTTGGTTCTGTCAAAAGCTCCTACGTAGACTTTCATCTTTCCCCAAGAACCAACCAACAGTCTAGTGAAACTATTTTTAGAAGAACAACGGCCACTAAACAAACCAATCTGAAATTAACCTTTCACTATTAACCCCTCAAGCTGGCAAGATGCACTGCTCTGGTACCACTAAAGTGTCCCACCATATTCTGTCTTAAAATCTCAAAGTTGTTCTCTTGGAAATTTTTCAAACATATGACACATAACCCTCGGTATTTTAAACTGTGACTGATGTACTGATGCTTTAGTTGTAGGATTTTTTTGAGAGTTTTTGTCAATGCAAATGTACAAAACCACACAATAAACATATACTACTTCTTTTCCAACAATAATAACAACAACCCAACTTCCAATAACTTTATTTGATACTGATATGAGTCTGGTTACAATATAGTTCATGTCTGATATAAATATCAAACTACAAAATATGTTGCTACACCCTCTCAATATAAATATTTGAGCAAACAACATATAAATGACTGATAAATAGGTCTTAAAGAATCAAATTTAAGTATACCTAGATAATATCTTCTGAAACTAGATGAAGAAAGGCCTCTGAATAGTTGTCTTGCAGGTCTGTAAACACCAAGCTAGCAGCCACTTAGGTTACTCAAAAATTTTTTTGCAGCACCTTCAAATCTGTCCTCTCCAACTAAAACCCTCTTAATAGGGTAATCTTCTTTGGCCACTCAAGAAGTGCACCTAGGGACACCAAAACCTAGGCGGCTTGGCCTAGAATCAACACACTTTAAGGGTGTTGTATGGTCTGATCTGAATCTAAATTCTTCCTTTTACTAAGCCTTTAACTCTGAAACTGATAAAACCTTTGCTCAAAATAACCGGTGTAAACCAACCCTAAACAATAGTAAAGAGGCTTCTCCAACTCCAAAATGAAGCCAAAAAGGGTGCAGCTAGACAACTAGGCAGCTCACTCAGAAATTACACATAATGCTCCTATACAATTTTTTTTATGACGAAAAATTCTATGTAGTGGTGTATTTGTAAGGTTAGGCAACATATGTCATGTGTATGAAAAATAGACAAAACAAATCATTTCTCTACAAATCTTTCTGAAAGTATTTGATCTGTGAATAAACTTTTGAATGGTTTAGAGTGTTTTCCCTGACAGACCACGGTGGAGGGGATATCAACTGCCTTGGAGGTTGCTCATAAATATGTTATGATAGTAATTCCAGATGGTCAAATCTATGCAATTGTTCCACCAATGTTAGCTAATTTCTTACCTGTCTAATCTAGACATATGTCCCACAATTACCATACTTTGGCCAAGTTCATATCAGGATGATGGTGTAGACAGTATTTTTGTTATTGCAAATTTATTGATAACTCATCCTAAACCTTAAGACAAACATTTCTGATAATTACAGTACAATTTTTATTTGGGATCCTTTTATCCATATTTGTATGATTGTCCCTTAACTAGGTCTTTGTAATATCTCTGTACTTTTTCACATCATATTTTCAAATATTCCATTTGTCCCAAGCATCACAGCTACCATTTACATGGTCTCTCACAGTTCGAGTGCTAATTATTTCTATCCTATTTATGAATTTATTACCCATTTTCAATGTATTCCTCCTTACCATCTCTAGATAAATTCAAAATTTCAATGAGAACGGCCATATGCAATAAGATTCCTTTCCATGTTGTAACTAGGAAGGAATTTGTATGACAATTTTGAGTGTAATGAATGAGCTTGCTCAAATAATCAGTGAGATAAAAATGTTAATAAACAGAACATGTAATACGAAACCAACAATACTCTGAAAAATAATATAGTATAGTAGTGTGCACCTCCATGGTCCAAGATGAGCTACTCAACAATTTTATTATCTTTGAGTTTGCCTTGATGACCAAAATAACTTCCACAAACTGCGTCAAAATAAATAAACAATGAAAGAGTGAATTACTAGATATAAAGAAAGTTCATAATTACATGTTTTAATCAATTTATTTGGAGTCTCTCTCTATATATATTGAAAGGGTTTTGTGATCTAATATATAAACCAAAATAAAAAGTTTTCA
>MU226477.1:3987575-4007936 GCA_018584345.1 Thuja plicata
CCCCCCCCCCCCCCCTCGCAGTTATCCCTGAAGTATTCTAACATACACATGTAGAAGATTATTCAAGATTTCCATGAAGTCTCGATGATTTTCTAGAATATCTAAAGAATACAGGAAGACTTGGAGAATTTAGGCAAGAAAAGTATGAGAAGAGGAATGATGAAGACAAGAAAAAGATTAAATACATTATGGTGATAATACTAATGAGATACAGATTAACCCCAATCGAGCTAGAAAGTAAGATGTCAGATGAGTTCTATAATAAGATTGATGCTAGATGGAAGTATGCACTTAATGCTAAAAGAGAAATGAGAGAAAGGTCACTTGTACATACTGTTCCTGACCTAGCATCATCTAAGATTACTAAAGAACTACATAAATATGCAAGAAGATTTATAGTCAAGGGAAGATCCCTGAGAATCATGAAAGGAGATATACTATCTGTAGACAGGGAAACTAATGCAAAATGGAGAGATATATTTGACATATCTACTACTAAGAAAACTGATGCTACAAAGAATCAAAGTGAAGCCATCACTATTCAAATAAAGGAAAGCATAGGCCAAATAGATCCAATTGATCTTATCATTGATAATGCAGAAGTTATGATTGAAGATGCATCGGAGGGTATTGATCCCACAAATGAGTGTTCAAAGGATGAAGATGTAATGGACTCTCATTTACCAGACACCGAGTACATGGATGTAGATGTTGCACCATTGTAGAGTATTGATCCAGTATTGGTACAAATACAAATCTATTCTACTATGCAAATTGGTACCACTAATGTTACACAAGTTATGGAAACCGAGCCACCAATTGACACTGGCACTTTAAACATTGATAAGCCTGAGGCAACCAAGACTGAACACAAGAAGGATACCAAGTTGGAGGCTCCAACTGACATAGAAGGATAGAATTTGAACACACCAATGACTGACACATCAACTGTTCATAATGATCCCAAGCCACAAGATACAAAAAAATAAATGGTGTAGGAATCAAATAAAAAAGGAAAGGATGTAGAGAAAGAAGAAACAAAACAACAAAAAGAAGTGAAAATAGAGGAAATAATAGCTAGTAACCATACCGAGTCACCAGATGCAACAATGGCATCATGTTCTAAACGCTCTACTAGAGAGATAAAATTGAGTGAGAAGAAGAAAAATAAGAAAAGGAAGTAACTCATTGTTTTGAGTGAGCCTATCATAATACCAGCAGGAGACCCCAACAAAATGGAGCCTAAGGAATTGGATATATATGCCAAGTTGGTTAGAAGAAAATATATTGCAAAAGAAGAAAAAGGTAGATATTCTAGAAGATGTGAAAGAATTTTTCAAGGAGATTGTTCCTAAAGTCAGCATTGATGAGTCAGAGCCACTATTAGACCAAGTTGGAACTCTAGTCCAAAAAATCAAAGGACCAACCAAAGATAAGACAGATTATATGTTGAAAATTAACAAGACATCAATGGAGAAGAAATTGATGGAGGGCCTACTGCAGAACATTTCTATAGTGAAGGTAACTCTTTCTAAGTTATGTTCCAAAGTTGAAAAACAATTGCAGTCCATCATTTCACTATTTTTGAGGGTTTGTATTATTTATAACTATACCAAGGACATTAAGAAGGAGGCAGATATCGAGAAAGAGCTGACTAAGCAGCTTGCAAAGCTAACTACCGAGCCTAGAGAATTTCAGACACATTACTCAAAGATGCAAGAACTCATGGAAGTTCAACTCTCATTGAGATAGGAGGAAGACAAGCTGAGACTAGAATTGCTTGAGCTACAAGCACTAATTATTCCATAGATGTAGTCAATGCAAATACATCTGAAGAAAGGACAAGAATTAGCAAGTTTTCTAGAGGTTAGCACCCTGGATACTATAGTTTATTTATCGACAGATATAAATGAACATATTGTGATATTACAGAATCTTTGAGATACTTGGGAGACTGTACTTACCGGATTACAACAGAGGTACAAACACATTTTTGATATTTAAGTTAATTGTTGAGATTTTTTGTCAAAAAAGGGGCAAATATAGATATTTCTAAAAATCACAAAAAAAAGGAGAAAAAGAAATACAAAATACAAAAAAAAAAGAAGGAAGAGAAGAGTTGTACATATTTTGTATAGTGAGTAACATCCAGGGGGGAGTTACTAAGTTTTGATGACTTTGAGGTTTTTGTCAAAATGCTCAACTAATATCAAAGGGGGATATTGTTATCTCTATAGGATATTTTGTTTTCATTAGTTTAGACAAAGTCATATGAGTCAGAAGATTCAATCAATGAAAAGTAGAAAAGAAAATATATGAGCAGTCGATAATGTATACCGAGATAGGTAGTGAAGTCTGTAAAGCACAGATACTACACTGAGAGCACATGGTTTATCAACCGAGTGCATATATAGTACATCAATTTGACAGTTACCAAGTACTATAAGAGAAAGTTAACCGAGTGAAGATAAGTTACTCTACCAAGTTACTTAAGTGATTGTAAAGTGATAAGGATGCATTTAATACATTCTCACAATATTAATTGTGATTCTAAAATGCACAAAGATGAGTTTGTCATATGATCAATGATCGAAAAAATTCAAAGAGAATATTTGATGAGAAAATTAAGCGATTAATCAAAGATTGTTATTTCCAAGAAAAATACCAAGTACTGAGGTTAAAGTGACACAGTCACCGAGCGGAAAAGAAGATCTAATGGTTGAAATAATTTCTCAGTGACCTAACGCATAAGATTAAGAGACATTAAAATTTTATACTTAAAGGATAATTTACAAAGAAAAAAAGAGACGACAGAGGAAAAAGAGATAGAGTACAGAGAATGTTGTTATTGAAGAACAAAAATCAGAGCAGAGCGCATTGAGCTAATATCTTTCTATAGAAGAGAAAAACTGAAAAGTGTTACAAAATAAAATTGAGGTAACACAATATTTCAAAGCACATAGACTCTGATCAACATTTGTAATTGATGCAACATAGCAGACATTTATAAGTTGTTAATACTATTATATTGAGAGCTAGAAATCCCAATACTGGGCAGAGCTTAACCTATCTGATATTTGTAAAACCTTTAATAGGGTACATCTCTAAGTGTAGAGATTTTAAAATCCTCTAACCAGGTAGACCTAACAAGTCTTTCTATACTATTAACTAGGTAAGCTATCAAAATGGTTAAACTATGTAAGCTCTAATTGAGCACCCTTTATATTGCAGTCACTAAAAGTTGTGAGTGTCATCCCCACCGCACTTTTTTCCTCTAAACAAGGATTTATTCATAAAAAAAAACATGGATCTACGAGTTCATTTACTTGAATGGTTTGATGTTATGTTTTATAAGTATTATATTAGTTTTATTTCAAGTTATTGAATTCGGTAAACAACAGAAACATTATACAGTTTAAGTTATAAAACATTTTGTGGTACTGATTCATCCCTCCCCTCTTAGTCCCAAAATTCCATATTCAATCGAGGACTCGTCCAAGCCACCAAACTCCAAAAGAAAACCTATTATTGGTTTGATATAGGATTTCCAAGAATCCTAGGATGCTCCTGCATCAGACACCCCAGGTAAAAG
Source organism: Thuja plicata (assembly GCA_018584345.1). Lineage (NCBI taxonomy): Eukaryota > Viridiplantae > Streptophyta > Pinopsida > Cupressales > Cupressaceae > Thuja > Thuja plicata. The sequence goes on from MU226477.1 coordinate 3,991,168, forward strand.
AAGTTGCTCCTATAAATGAATCATGAACATCTTAAGGGAATTATAATAGATATTTCATACTTTTTCTTAACCCATATCTCCTCTTTTAATTCATCCCATGATGTCTTCACTCTTTCCATTGTCCCATTCAGCAAGTTCACCTACCCTGCACTTTTCTCAAATCTCTTATTTGCAATTGACAATAACTGACTTTGAGCATCCTATATCTTCTCCTGCTCTCTTAATGTACTTCTCATATCATCAATATTTTGGGGAACCACATCCTCTTCTAACTTACTAATAAACTTGGTATCATCTAAATCTCTCTGTATCACAAGTGCCAACATCTGTTGCACCACCTTAGTCAAAAATGCTATTTATATCTTAATTTCTACAAGTTCCTCAGATATTTCATTCTTCCCTTTAGATCCCCCTTCCTTTCACTCATAGGAATAGGTTCATCAATTCTACCAATGTCACTCGGTCAACATCTAATGACTCCACATATTTTAACTCATGCTTCCTACAAAGGTACCAATTTATGCTCAAAACCTCACTTCCTAACCACATAGGTATTTTCATTACCATCAAACATAATATGTCTATCATATTGTCTACCAAGAAATAGATGAGACACATCCATGGACAACACATCACACAATATCTCATCATGATAAGATCCACTCTTAAAATTAACAAGGCATTGCTCTTCAATCCTAACCTTATACACATCTTGTATCCAACTTATCTGATAAGGATAAGGATGTTTCCTCCTTTCCAACTTTAACTTACTAACCATCTCTTGTGAAACAAAGTTCTTAGAACTGCCACCATCAATTATGACTTTACATACCTTATCCTTGCACTTACATCTAGTTCTGAACAAATTCCTTCTCTGCACTGGTTCATTAATACATGTAGCCAGTCTTCTCATGATCATAACTTCACCTTCTTATGCATATTTATTCACTAGAATTTCCTCAATAGTTAGGGTAAACTTCTTTTGAGGATGTGAAAAGGCCTTATGACCCTTCTCACCACACTAAAAACAAGTACCGATGAAATCACTTCTTCCTCTTCCTTTGTACCCACCATTGTAGTACCTAGTGGTTTGACTACTTCCAGATCCTACATCTGTCTACTTAGGGTTATTCATCCCATTACTCCTAGCAGTTGTGTCATCAATCTTACCACCTCTATTTTTATTATTATGTCTACTTTCAAACTTCTTGTTCATCTTTTCTTCAATCTTCAATGTCATCTGATAAACATCTCCTATTATTTTCATCCGAACAGTAAGTAACTCTTCTTGAATACTAGGTCTCAAGCCATAGATATACCTAGAAACTTTCTCTTTATTAGCTTTAGAATATCTAGTCGTAATCAGGATTCTATAAAATTCCTCGGTATACTCATGCACCAATCTTGTTTGTTTGTCTGAATCCTTGCATCTTTTTAAACATCTCCAATTCATAATCCACCAGAATAAATTGCTTCTTCTTCTTGTCAATCATTCAGTTCCATCTAGAAATCTTGTCTTTTCCTCTCCTACTTCTTTCCAACTGAAATTCTCTCCACCATATATTTTCATGACCTTTAATCTTTGTCTTTTCAAATCAAACTCTATCAGGATCTTCCAATAATCAGGATGGAATTGAGAAATACTGAAATCTAATGTTTTAGTATTTTTTGTCTCAGTAAACTAAATTTTTTAAGGTCTTCAGGGCATTTCTGGGCTTAGAAGACTCAAGAAGGGATCATCATAGTTTCCCTACCAATTTTTTTTCTATAATTTTTTATTATCTTTCCAACAAAGTAAACAGTTCACAAATCGGAGCTAGGACTAGAAAGTTATGCCTTCTCCAAGTGGGCCTAAATTTTTATATAGTTTTTTTTTTTGAAAATTTTGGTAGTTTTAATAAGTTTATTTGTAATAAACATAATGAGGAATATTCATTTCTTTTCCAAGGGATTCTAGTGACCCTTGGGTTCCATCATATTTTTATAAACTCCAATTTTGAATAGAATGGATCACTTTTTGGCTTGCAATTATGTTGTTAGTCTTCAAGTTTTTTTTTTATATTGAAATTGACAATACTGCAAGTATCACACTAGGTATTGTAATCCAAGTCATAATTCAGATTAGTGGTATCAAAGTGGGAATACTCCTTTATTCCAATTTACACAAGGTCCTCCTACCAAAGATTAGGATTGGATACACAAGATTTGTCAAAATATCCACCTTTGAGGCGCACACAATCGAAGATGTCAGACAATGCAATTAAGAAGTTGGTGGAAGAGGATTTAAATAAGAAACAAGAGGATATGATGAGTCAATTTTTACTCCTTCTATATAATCAAAAACCCTCTAGATCAAGAACAAAATTTCATGGAAATACCCCTTTCAAAGTGCAGGTAAATTTTGACATCCCAAATTTTGAAGGAAAAGTTGATGCTGAAGTTGTTGATAACTGGTTATCAAAATTAGATAGATAATTTTCTGTAAATAATTTCTCAGATGCAGAAAAAATAACGTTTTCTCTCCTCAAAGCTAAAAACCATGTCAAATTAGCCTGGGAAACCAAATTAGCAAATAAAGAACGGGAATTATCTGATGAAAATGGCTTGGAAATATCTCTTGATAAGAAGCCCACATGGGGAGAATTTTTGGAATACATAAAAGAAGCATACCTTCCTAAGGATGTCTATGAACAGAAATACCTAGAATGGAAACTACTTTGACAGAAGAGGGAACTGTCTGTGCAAGATTACACCAACATATTCCATTCACTTTCAGCAAAACTTAGTATTGAGGATTCAGAGAACCATCAAATTCTGAAATATCGTAGTGGAATTCACAGGTAAATTCAAACAAAGATGGAATTTTTGAATATTGAGACATTGGAAACTTCCTATAAATATTCTACAAAAATTGAAGAGAAATTCAAGTAGAAAGGGAAGAGGGATTACTTTGCAAATAATAAGCCAAGGGTTGAAGGTGACAATAAATCTGCAGGTAAACAAGTGACCAAGGAACCTCACTCAAACTCACCTAAGAACACATGGTGGGCTTCCAAAAAGACACAGACAAATACAGGCATGTGGTATGATATGCATAAGTCCCCAACCCATAATACAAAGGATTGTCGAAGTATTAAAAATCTCCTAACATAAATACGGGGAAAGGAAGCTAAATTTGAATCATCACCAATAGATACTTCTGAGAAAAAGGAGAATGACTCTGCCATAGAAGCAGACCCATATGCCATAGTTTTAACTACTAAATTAATGCATCATGAAGATGAAGAGAGACTTTTTCATTCACAGATGTGGGTTGATGGAAAGCCTCTACATTTTATTGTTGACACTGGGAGCCAAAATAATTTGATATCTAGGGAGACAGTCAAAATATTGAATTTGATAGTGGCAAGACACCCACAACCATACTCTATGGGATGGGTAAATGAGGGACAAGATATTCAAAAAAATCAGTAGTGTTGTCTATCATATTCAATCAATCCTTTCAAGGATGAAGTGATATGTGATGTAGCACTGCTAGAAGTATGTGATGTCTTGCTGGGGCAACCTTACATGTATCAGAGGAATAGAGTGTATGAATACAGGCCATGTAGTGTTACAATTAAGCTTGGTGGGAAGAGGTATCAAATGCCAGATGTATGTCCAACACAAATTTCTTCTTGAATTAGTGCTAAAAAATGTAAATGTTTGATTGTTCAAACTGAAGGTTTTGTTCTGCTCATGGTTTTCCCTAAACAAACAAAGTCAGTTGTCCTTAATACACATGCTAAGGTATCCATAACAACAAATCAACAAAATTAGATGGATAAAATTTTGAAAGAATATCATAGTGTGTTTAAATCACTGGTGGGAGTTCCAACACACTATCAAGTCAAGCACTCTATTGATTTAATCTCAGGAACACCACTACCACATGATCCAATATATAGAAGGTCAGTTTTCAAAAATTATGAAATCAAGAGACAAATTCAAGAGTTGATTCAGAAAGGACATATTTGTCCAAGTGCTTCACCCTGTGGCAGTCCAATTGTCCTTGCTAAAAAGAAAGATGGGACATGGAGACTTTGTATTGATTATAGGGTATTGAACAAAAGTAGTGTGAAAAATAGATATCCAACCCCTTGAATTGATTATTTGTTGGACCAACTTAGGGGGGCTAAGTTCTTTACAAAAATTGACTTGAAATTTGGATATCACCAAGTACCAACTAGAAGATGTGTCGAAGACTACATTTAAATCTAAGAAAGGTTTGTTTGAATGGTTGTTTATGCCTTTTGGCCTAAAAAATGCCCCAAAAAAATTTATGAGGTTGATGAATGATGTTCTTAATCCATTCATTGATTCTTTTGTGGTTGTTTATTTGGATGACATACTCATCATTAGCAAGACTTGGTCTGAGAATTTGTAGCATGTTGAACAAGTGCTTTCAACTCTACAACAACACAAACTTTATGCCAACATTAAGAAGTTCTCTTTTGGTATGTAGAGTATTCAATACTTGGGGTATATCATTAATACTGAGGGTGTTCATGTTGACCCAGTAAAGATTCAAATAATCAGAGATTGGTCATCTCCTAAAACTTTCACTGAGCTTCGCAGCTTCTTGGGCTTAGCCAACTTCTATCACAGATTTGTTTTTAGTTTCTCACATATATCATGGCCTCTCAATAAATCACTAAGGGGTGGAGAACAAGAAAAATTTCAGTGGACAGAGGATAAGCAACAAGCATTTGAGGAGTTAAATAAAATATTATGTTCAGCACCAATACTGGTCCTCCTAGATATGCAACAATCATTCGAGATAGAAATTGATGCATCTGATTATGCTCTTGGTGTAGTACTCACGCAACATGGGCATCCTATTGCCTATCATAGTGAATTTTTTTCTAGTATAGTACATAGGTACCCCACTTATGAAAAGGATCTGTATGCTATTGTTAAGGCCTGCAAACAATGGAAATATTATATACTGGGAAAGAAAACTATTATACATACAGACCATAAACCTCTTCAATTCTTGCAAACACAAGGGAAGTTGCAAAATAATAGACATCAAAGGTGGTCAGGTTATCTAGCACAATTTCACCTCAACATTCTTTATAAAAAGGAAGCAGTAACAAAGTGGTAGATTGTTTGAGTAGGCCTCCAATTGTAGGTTTGAAAATGGTGTTGGATTCATGTGGTCATCAATCATCCACATGGGAACAATTATTTGGTATTAACCCTATTTTTGCTAACATCTATAGTAATTTGGTAGAAGGAAAGTGTGTCTCTGATTTTCACTTGTAGGATGGGTTGCTTTTCCATGTTGGTCGTATATGTGTACCCACCGAGGAATGAAAGAAAATGATATGGGAATCTCACTACAGCCGTATTGTAGGACATTTTGGTATTGGTAAGACTACTTTATCCTTCAAAAGTATTTCTATTGGCCAAAAATGAAGTAGGATATCATTTCATATATACAAGCTTGTGCAACCTATGCAATTACAAAGCCAGAAAACCATAAGTTGGGTCTATACTTACCATTACCTATTCCTGATAAGCCATGGCATTCTATTTTAATGGATTTATGTTTGGGCTTCCAACTACCAGGCAGGGGCATGATTGTGTATATGTTGTGGTAGATAGGTTTTCTAAAATGGCTATCATGGTAGCATGTAAAAAGATGATTGCTACAGAAGAGACTGTCAAGTTATTTTTTGAGCATGTTTGGGTTCATTTTGGTTTTCCAAAAAGCATTATTTCTGATAGGGATAACAAGTTCATCAGCAAATTTTGGTCTGCACTATGGGCTAAAATGGACACAAAGTTGACAAAGTCCACAACATTCCATCCCCAAACAGATGGGCAGATAGAAGTGGTGAATCAAATGATCATTCATATCTTATGGATGTATCATTCAAGACATCATGGCACATGGGATGAAAGCTTACCCTATGCACAACACAGCTACAATCATTCACTCCATATTACTATAGGGCATAGTCCATTTGAGGTTTGTCTTGGGTATTAGCCATTGGCACCTATGGATGTAGAACTACCATTTTTTCAATCTGATAATCTATTGAATGTTGACAAGGAGGTAGATAAAGAAGAAAAATTCATTGATAACATTAGACACCTACAACAGAAAGCTCATGAGATTTTGGAGTAGAGTAATCAAAAGTATAAGGAAAGGCATGATAAACATAGAACTCCTCATCACTTTTAGATTGGTGAAAAGGTCTGGTAGCATGTTCAGAAAGAGCGCCTTCACAGACCAAATAGGAATCTTAGTCCTCTTTTTTATGACTCGTATACTATTGTGAAGCAAGTTGGTGAGGATGCTTTTGAACTTAATTTGCCATCCTTTTTGGGCCTGCATCCAGTTTTCGATGTGGAATTATTGAGACCCTATTTTCCTTCTTTGTTGGACATTTCCCAAGATACTTAACACATTCAAGCTACATAATTATCTACTACTTTTCTAGTCTAGTGTGACCATGTTACTGAAGTCATTTTAAAGACTTTGAGAAATCAGAATATTCCTCTTTATCGGGTGGTTCAAGCTGGTCAACATCCTCATCAAGGTAACAGGTTAACTAAGGAACAAATTGAAGCACAATTTCCTCATTTTTTGTAGTATAATAGTGCCATGGGGCCCATTGCCTCTCAAGGGGGGAGGAATGATCAAGATGGAATGGGGAAATACTGAAATCTAATTTTTTAGTATTTTCTATGTCTCAGTAAACTGCATTTTTGAAGGCCTTTGGGGCATTTTTGAGCTTAGCAGACTCAACAAGGGTTCATCTTAGTCACCCTCTTTATTTTTTTTATAGAATTTTTTGATTATCTTTCAAACAAATTAAACGGTTCATAAATCGAAGCTAGGACTAGAAAGTTATGCCTTCTCCAAGTGGGCCTAAATTTTTATATTGTTTTTTTTTTAAATTTTGGTAGTTTTAATAAGTTTATTTTTTAAATAAAATTATGAGGACTCTTCATTTTATTTACAAGGGATTATATTGGCCCTTGAGATCCATCATATTTGTATAAAATCCAATTTTGAATAAAATGGATCACTTTTTGGCTTGCAATTATGTTGTTAGTCTTCTGGTTTTTTTATATTGAACTTGACAATACCGTAGGTATCACACCAGGTATTGTAATCTAATTCATAATTTAGATCATCCACTTCCTCATACTCAAAGTATTCATCCATCTCATTAATCCAATCAATCAACTCCTCTAGCCTAAGGCTTCCAACAAATGTAGAAACTTCAATCTTATGTCTTTTCCCAATCTTAGGCATAGCTTTCAGAAATCTAGTCTCTTTTGGATCTCTAACATCTTCTACATCTTCCTCAAAATGGTCTTCTTCCTTATATTCTTCACCACTATCTCGGTTTTCTTTAGATGCATTATTTCTTCGCAACTCCTCCTATAGATCTTGCACATGTCTCTACAAAGCTCTAAAATATTCTAGATTAAATTCCTCCTTTGGTTCCTCCTATGTGATCTCACAAGTTTTTTTCAGAGGCATCTTCAATCCACCAGTCTCTAGTGATTGAAAACTTATCTCCTCCTCTAGTGATTGAAACTTAGCTTTGATACCATCTAATATAATCAAGACCAGATAGATCTTAAAAGAGATGTCTAGACATGCATCCAACAATAAGAACAATGAAAAATAAAAATAACACAGGGATAGGAACCAACATAAGATATTTATTATTATCAAGCAACAATTCCATCCAACATGTTGGGTTGTAAGGCATTCCCGGTTACGGCCAATTCCAAAGAGGCACACTAAGATCTATCATAGATCTTCTGCAAGCATCAACCCATTTACCTTCTTCCAAGACATATGACTCACTACCCAACTTATCAGATCTAACACTCAGATCTTTCCCTCTCATCTACCCCCCTCTCAAAATGAAGAACAAAGAACTACATAAATACAAGAGGCAACCAACATGTCAGCCAAAAGATCCACAAGAATCTAGCATTGGAGAAAACAATGACCCAGATTTAGGTCCACAAAATCCCCAATGGGATATCCATCATTAATTTCACATTCCAAAATTAAATGTGCAATTTGACCTTGATATCTAACAAATAAAACCCAATTGGTGAAATAGAACCGAGCCAACATCAATTAATTGGTGAACCCACCGATCCAAGCGAACCCACCTAGTGAAATAACCAAGAAAACATAACCAAACAATAAGACTGTTTGGTGGAACTGATTCACCAATAGTAACCAATTTACCAATAGTAACCAATTCAACAAGCAACACCACTGAGCTCAGTCATCAAGTCAACCAACCACTGATCAACAGGAAACCGAACAACCGAGTACTCAACCGAGAACTCCTCCAAGCCACCAAACTCCAAAAGAAAATATATTTTTGGTTTGATAAAGGATTTCCAAGAATCTTAGGATTCTCCCACATCAACATTAGTTTTCAATAGATCACATCTCTTCCTTAACACAAATAAACCTCTTGTCTTTAATGAATTGCACCTCTTGTTTTACTTGACTTTCACAATATTACTCTCTTCTCTTTTTATCAAACATAATCATTGCTTTCTTAATACATAGATTTCTACCATTTCAATAGTAAATCACATCTCTTTAATTAATTATTATTTGCATATTCATATTCATTAGTATTTTATGACAACTATTATTCATTTTTACTACTCGCTGCCTTTTTCCCTTAGGGAGAGTCAAATTTCAACAAAATATTTTTTGTTTTAATAACATACTAAAATAATGTACTTCTATGAAGTAACACATACTGAATATGAAGTCCCCCTTTGTCTCTTTATTTATGGTCGCACATTTTCACTTGCTACTTTCAACATAACCGATGTCTAAAAAGTAACTCTCCTTAATAAAATATTTTGTTTGCTAACTAAACATTAATAAATCACACTATATTGATTATTTGTTTATCATCAATTCCTGGTAGCTGCTGCACAATATATTCAGACATAATTTTTTGATTATGATGAGATCGTTGTTTTTTCTATGACTACTCATAAAATCACTTCCATAAAAACATTACTCAATCATGATGAAGAATGTTGCATTATAAGTTTATCAAATTTTGTATTGTTAAAGTTGCTGCCGTAAAGGAAGTTGATAACTATATTAATTGTTGTCTTGCTATACTTCTGTCAAATAGGGTTTTCTTCTTTGCCCAACATATTATTCACCTATTTATGAAATGGATCTAACTACCATGCCTTTAAAGACTTTCTTACATTTGTATCGTGGCTTTGATACCATGTTAAATTTTCTAATCATTACACATGTAATAGCACTCTATATTTTTCTGTATTTTCCAAATACAGCAATATCTCTTGCATTTATATTGAGGATGAGGAAAGAAGAGACATGTCTCTTCATAGGACATGTCTATTCATTATTATGTGATTAATATAATGACAATTGATTATGTAACTATATATATAATATCTTTGAATAATTATTATATTAATTTCTCCTAATAGTATTATATATATATTCAATAGTCTCATAGGATTTATCCGAAAGAAGCTAAAAAACATCAACACTCCCTCTTAGCTAGGGAGGGTAAACATGGGATATGATATTACCTCAGTGTAATATCAAGAATTACATGTTTAAGAATATCTTTGACTAGAAGATATTTCTGATTAGATACCATCTCATGATATCAAGAGTAATGGCCTCAGAATATCAAGTCGCATGATATTTACCAAGTACTCAAAATGTCCATAAGGTATGTGCATGCATATCCTCAATGATACTTACCATGGGAACATTATATTCATGGGTTATTTAAGAAAATTAATCCGCCATGCAAGATATAATCTATCATGATCTGCTTAGACATCAACCATATGGTATTCATCATGATAGAAGGTTAGATTATTCCAATATCGTCACCTTACTATTGTTAGGCACTAGATTTTACACCCTATTCAAGCTCTCATAGTCTTGATAATCCAGTACAACATGGGAGAAACTTCTAGGTTATGGGACCTTTGCTAACTGAAGTGAAGCCTCTCGGTTCTAGGCCGGTTCCTCTTGGATAATCACCTAATCTACTCTTTTGACATGAAAATTGAACTTGAGGGAAAAATGATAGAAGGAATGCTTGAAAGGAAAATAACAGATAAGAAAATTATCCTACCAGGTGATACACCGAAGGTAATATGAAACATAACACAGTGAGTAAACTAGCATGAAGATTCTCAGATCTAATAGAACACAATATTTTTGAATAGGCTTGCATAAGTATTTCACAGAGAGGTCTGAAATGGGAAGAGGCTATTCAAGGAAAGAGAATATTTCACAAAAAATAGCTTTTAAAAGGAAGTAGACATACAATGTGACCTGCAAGAAAACATTAACTCCAGCAAGTAGGCACAAGAATGAGACAAATTAATCAGGGATGAACAAAATCCATAGGATTACCTAAATCAAATCAGACACAATAGTACACAAAGATGCTGAAAGAAAGGAAGGATCAAGAACTCTAAGATTTCTCTAATAAAAGCACTGTATTACATCTAGTAACAGAAGTACAGACAAGGAAAAGCCTGAGGGAAGAGAAAATTGCACATAAAGCTCATACAAAATCTAGAATTCAATGACAGATTACAACAAGGTGAAAACTTGAGGGCAGAGAAGATGCCACAAAAAATCTTACACCAGCTGGAAAACTCTGAGCTCTAAAAGCTCTCAAAACTACTTATATACATGCTCCTCTAGCATGTAGGCTCGGGATTTAATCCAATTCTTAGGAATTAGGGTTATAATAGATCTTGCATAAACAATTCAAAACCCTAAGACTAACAATTCTATTATAAATTCATTGTAGAAATATCTGATTCGATTAGATACAGACTTGAATATCTTTCCCATTGCCATAAATGTGATCTTGAGAAGTCGGATTGACTTATTCCTTTGTTTGTATCTTTAAAAATCATGCCACCGCCATGAACTCTGAGATCAGCTCTTTTGAATATTTGAATATTTAAATGTTAACGGTCATAAGTGGCATGGAATGCTCAATCAATGACCCAGATTTGAATCTTTAATAACTTTAAAACATGGCTGTCAATCTCCTTTTCTTTATTCATTATTGTCTTTACCTTGGTCTGCCATGGACATGTGTCAACACCACTTAATGTCTTAATCGATAGATTTCAACAATTTTTGTGATCAAGCCATTATGCCAACTGTTGGATTTAAATTGAGTTTCTCGGAGATTACCTTATTTTCTGAATTTATCCCTAACTCAGCCTTGACTCATCTTTAACCTTGGGTGCAAAAATTCTTTGTGTCACTGAGTCACTGAACCTTGTTGTTTGAAGTTTCAACTGGTACGAGTGAGTGACAAATCCTTTTCTCTTGATCAGTTGCATACTCACAACACCTTTTTGATTTGGTCTTTAACTTTTACAAGTGAGCGACTGCATAAAAATCCCTTTGCTCGCGCGGTCTAAGCGCTTTTCTTGTTAACTGCTAAACTTGAGTGAGTGAGCGATGAAGAACAACTCCTTTGGTCGCACACTCGCAAGCTCAAAGACTTGATGTGAAATTTCATGGAGAGTGAGTGATGACATTTCATCTTGTAATAGAGACCTCATCACACACTCGCACAAAAAAAATATTAAGTGATTAGCTCAACGAGTGAGCGATGAGCATAAAATTCCCTTTGATCATACACTCACGAGATCAAAGGCATAAAGTGAAAATTTATGGGGAGTGAGTGATGAGAAAAATATAACCCTCAGTGAGTGAGTGATGATTTCCTTTGATTGCACACTCATGAGCTGGAAGGTAACATCATGCAAAACCGCCGCGACTGCATGACCATGTGATAATCCATTCACCCGCTCACTCGCAGAGCTAAATAACTTCATAACAAATATAGTGTGACTGCATAACTATTCATTATAAATTTAGTGTGATTGTGCAATTGAACATAAAAGGTGATCATTGTGGACAAGTTTAAAACACGTGAAGAATAGGAAACTTAAGTGGAAAAAGGTAATGAGAAAACATAACGACCACTAAAGAACCTAGGGTTTAAGAGGCTTCAAGGGGTTTTTTTTGCACATGAAGGGTTTAAAACCAAACCTAGAAAATGTAGAGGAACAAGATAAGGACCAGGCAGAATACAAAAACATACAAGCTAGGCTCTACCCTCATGGTAGACACATTTTCTCCACTTGTAGCCAGAATTGTCATGTAATGGGAAATTTTGGGTAACATTCTTGGCAATTTCTGTTGGATGTCAGCCTGCTAGACATTGAAAACTAGTGGCCTTTAGACGCTCCATTGGGCATAGGAGTCTACATTTGAGCACACAAAAAATTGCTAAAAGATACAAGAGTCAAAGCCAGGGGAGGGACAACGAACCAAAATAGGGAAAAGGACTATATACAAACAGAAACAAACTAATTGTGCACAAGCACTTCGAGGAAAGCAAGGAAAAAATAACCTAATCTAAACTAACCATTACATAAACTGGTTAAACATAACCATTTACTGGAATGTTGAAATAAATACCCTTCCTCATTAGGATATCTTGCATTGAATGCATAAAGATAGCTAAAAAGATATGAGGCACATAAAAGTATGTCAAATAATATAGAACTGCCTCTTGAAAATTGAGATTAAATTCACTCACCTCGAATAGATCATATGAGGATGTCTCAGTCAACTCCTTTTGGGCCAATTATCTGATGGTGCAACCTCTTGAAAATTTTAAAACAAAAACTCTCTTGATGGTTTCTTCTTTATGACTTGCATTTAAATCTTGAGAGTCAAACTGCAGTACATGCAACCTTGTCAACTCATTCTCCATAGTCAGATAATCATTATCCGCAATAGAACAAGTAGATAGCTCTTCACAACTATCAATTTCTTGAAGATCTAGAATTGGTTCTAACTCATGTGTACTTATAAAATATTTAGGAAGAGGGAAATCCAAGACTAGGCCTCTTTCAACAGGCACATAACTTCGAACCTCTGCTCCGAGGAATAGGGATTCTCCATTCAATTTTCCACAAAAAACATCTATGATGTTGGAAAAACTCATCTTCTTCAAGTTTTTTTTCCATATTCTTTTCTTGAAAAATCTCCTCCATAATTGAGGGCTCATGAATTAGCACATCATTAGGATCAATCCCCTCTAGCTGCTACAAAATTATAGATGTGGTCATGACTCTATCTTTCTCATCCTTCTCAACAAAACTAGGAAGCTCATCCAATATAAACATAGTATCTTCCTCTTTATCACTACCTTGCTGATGGTGATCTTTCTATCCTAATTGACCTTCATCCATAGGTAATGGCATGTCTTCTTCTTCATCAACAAAAAGGGGAATCTCATCAAATAAATCAACCAAGATCTCTGGTTGAGCATCAATCTCCATATCTTCATCACATGAGGGATCACCTACCACAAGTCCTTGCTCTGATGCTTTACTAATATCATTGAAAAGACTTGGCATCTAATAGCTAGGAAGTGGATTCCATGAAAGCTTCCATGGTAACTCAGTATCTTGAGAGACCTAAAGAGTCTCTTGGGATAAACAAATGTCTTGAATAGACTGGTCTTGTAGAGTGGTGGATTGAATCTCATGTACAGGTTCTTGGAAATAATGCTTTCCCTTAAAACTCAGGATATGAAATTGAGAGTGTTCATATGTAGACAAAGAAGGAATACCTTTTTTGAAGCTTGGAAAATTGAAGAACCTATCTGACATCTGCTACTGTTTTGCAACTGGCTCTGTCTCAATACAATCCTCAGGTTGTTTTCAACCACAAGAAGGTTGTGATTACTCTATAACAGGTTCATGTGCTAGAAAGATGTTACTAAAGCTTGGAAATTAATGCTCCATAGGTTCTTCATGTGTAGGCTCTTGCAGCATGGGAGTACTCCAGCTTGGAATTCTAACCTCATTAGATTTAGGAGACTCACCCTGCCCAAAAGGCCTCAAGCTTAGAACCTTACATTTAAGAGCCTTTTTTTCAATAGTTTGTGATCTAATCTTTTCTTTTGTAGCAATAATTTGATGATCAAGATCTTCTTCCCATTGGTTCCTTAGTTGTTCATCACCTAGAGTTTCTGCCACTTGGTTTTAAACTTATTCTTGCTCATAACTTTGAGCTTCCATGTTTTATTAGCCCTTAATTTCAGATAACTATTTAGATAAGGAAAGAAACATATTCTTTGTCTTTTCACACCCCCTTATTTCAACAAGGTCTGAGCTCTGAGGCTGATTGGAAAAAATTTCATGTTGATTAGGCATGAAATAGCCTCCTTGGGACTGATTATAATTCTGAGTATGCTACCAGTTAGGCTGAGAAGGGGTGGGTGGGTGGAAATAATGATGAGCTAGCTTCTCTTGACTCTCTTGTTGTGTCTTTTCTTTGCATTATTACTCCCATTGGAGAGTGTTGGTTGTATTTCCTGTTTTTGCTGCTTTGCCTTGTTCCTTATCTTTCCCTATGAAATTTTCAGGTTCTCGTGCTTAAACCTTGCCAAAATTGCCATAAACCCTGAAAAACCCTAGTGACCAAGTGTTAAACGATGCATTTGAAAACCCTAGGTCATGTCTTATATTTCAATGTTACCTTTTTTAGTCACTTAAGACATGTGCTGTAAGTCAGGTCGCCTGATTGCGTTACCCAGAATGAATATGCTAAATGTTCTCCCGACTTCGCTTTTGCCTTGTGTCACATAGTCTCCTTACATAATAGAATATTCTTTTAGTGTCTTGAGACTTGGCGATTTCCTTCAGTCGGGTAGTCGCATGAACTTCATGATATAAGCTTTATAATAATGGGACCCACTGCTCAGTCGGGTGATCGCGAGAGAAGTCAAAAAGTCAAAGAAATGATATCAGACTTTGCGATTCACTTCATGTCGCGTGATCGCTAGATCAAGCCATGGAAAATAGTTAAGTATTTCTTCAGTCACGTGGTCTCATGATCAAATGACAGTTAAGGGATAATATCCCCGATTCCATGACTAATTGTTTGATGTTAGTGATTTCCCTCAGTCGGGATGTCGCCAGAATAGGAGTAATGACTCAACTCTTCAGTATGCATTAAGTGGACAAAAGAACAGATGACATCTGTCATGATATAAGTGGTTGTCAGGAGGTCGCCAGAAGGAGAAAATGGATCACGTGATAAAGAGACTAAGGTATTCTTGCCTTCAGTCGCAAGGTCTCCAGATGAATTAAGGGTATGAAGAAATCTATAGCGATCACGCACCTGCTGTTTGATGAAAGAATAAAGAGATCTGATGATGGTCGCATTATCTGTAGATGAAAGTGTCCCAGGGAAAAATTCCTCCCGACTTGGTGATTAGGTCATGTCGCAATGTCGCCATAAACAGAGAAGGGGTACTTTTTAATGATAAGATCAAGTTAAGATTATCACCCGACTCAACGACTAAGGTTTTCGTGTGATCTTGAGAAAGAGTATGAGTATCCAGCGACTTGGCAATAACTATAAAGATTAATGATAAAATGGTTTGTCACCAAGTCTGGAGAAGAATGATGAGTTAGTGTTAACCCCATGCTACTTTGATTTCACTACAGTCACCTTGTCGCCAGATGGACTTGGGTCAGCCAAAATAAAGAGAGTGCATGGTCGCCAGGTCGTGAGATAGAACTGTGGTTAAGGACCGATGCTCGCGACAAGGAGACTAACGGTCAGTCGTGAGGTCGCAGGACTTTGAATTTGAAAGATTGGCGGCAGATTTGGCGCTATGAACGCTTGGCAGCCATGGTTTCTCTGTGCTCGTGTTCTAGAATTGATCAGAAGGGTCTAATTGCAGAAGGGCCATGCACAGAGAGTCTGTTGATTCCTGGATTAGATTTGTTTCAACGTCGGTGAAAAAGAGGAGATTCAACGTGTTGCAGGGCAGAGCATAGTTATGGCTGAATTTCCAGAAGTACCAGGAAGCTTAGAGAAGAAATTCTAGATGATGAGTGAGGTGACACTTGGGCTGCACTGTTCATAGACAAGATGGACAGTTATTTCAAAAGGAAATGTAGGTGAGTAGGCGAGAACAACTACCAGGACTTCACATAACTACACTATCTACCATCTGCAATCAGATTGCAGTCGCAGGGTCGGGAGAAGAACAACATATATCTGATTTTACCTTTCTGACTTAGTCACCTCATTGTTTCTTTTCTCTCTCTCTTTTGTCTCTCTTACATCTTTAGGGTTAGGGTTTTGAGACCATCTGAAGCTTGTTGCATCCTTAGGGATCCCAAGATGGTCTAGAATCTATATATATCATAATACTTGTAATAGTTAAGGGTCTTTGATTTTTTGGAACTTTTTGTGAAAAGGAGATAATATACAACAGAACTCAGATATTCTGGTTCATGTCTATCTTTTGAAGCTGTGTAAATCTCTCATGTATGAACAAGCTGGATTACATAAATGATATATGGTGCAATTTTACTCCTTTCAACTGTTGTCTCTTTACTTTGTGTGTATGCTTTTCTGTGTTAAAGTTTATAAGGTATTCAGTAACACTCTAGTTATAAGGTAACCATCTAATTGTTTACAAGTTTCTTTCAAGGAGAGAATTAAATATTGTGAATAATTTCAAGAAGCATACTACTTTGTTAAGGATCTGATACAGTGGTCTTGAGGTAACAAGATAGTTTGTAAGGAAACCTATCCTAATTGTTTGAGCTGTAAGGCAGTTCAGTGTATGTTGTTTTTGTGA
>MU226477.1:4017918-4030214 GCA_018584345.1 Thuja plicata
ATTTGTGGAGCTCAAAAATGAAGAAGGACCTTATCCAGTCCTTAGCAATTAGGCTTTTCTTGTCTCTGAATCAGAATTAGAAAGTACAAGGTTCAAATAGACATTTCAAGCATTGTGGTTCATACAAAAAAAATCCCTAACAGAGAGCATGGTCATAAGCATGTGCATGGGCATATTGATTAGGGGCATGTTGAACAAATTGACAACCTTCTATGATATGATAGCTTGGACTAAAAAATACCTTTGGATGATTTTCATATGGTTTCTACCTAGCCCGTTGAACACTATTCTCATGATATGATGGTGAGTAACTTGACTATCCATAATGGCTTGACATGTCTAATAATGTAATTAGCTAGAACTTTGAATATATAAAATATTTAAAACATACCAGAACTTGATCTTTTGAAACCAATAGACCTTTTGGAGTCGCAAGATATGCAGAAAATGACCACTTCTAGGTTTGTACTATGTTATCATCATATCAGAGATAACACGGTCTTGAAAGATGAAATTCTTTTGTAGTCCCACCGGGCATGCAAGAATTGTTAGGCACTAGATTTTACACCCTATTCAAGCTCTCATAGTCTTGATAATATAGTACAACATGAGAATCACTTTTAGATTGTGGGACCTTTGCTAATTGAAGTGAAGCCTCCACATTCTAGGCCGGTTCCTCTTGGATAATCACCTAATCTACTCTTTTGACATGAAAACTGAACTTGAGGGAAAGGGATAGAAGGAATGATTGAAAGGAAAATAACTGATAAGAAAATTATCCTACTAGGTGATACAACAAAGATAACATGAAACATAACACAATGAGTAAACTATCATGAAGATTCTCAGATCTAATAGAACACAATCTTTCTGAATAGGCTTGCATAAGTATTTCACAAAGAGGTTTGAAATGGAAAGAGGCTATTCAGGGAAAGAGAAGATTTCACAAACAATAGCTTTTCCAAGGAAGTAGACACAGAATGTGACCTGCAAGAAAACATTCACTCCAACAAGTAGGCATAGGAATGAGACAAAGTAACCAAGGATGAATAAAATCCACAGGATTACCTAAATCAAATCAGACATAATAGTACACAAAGATGCTAAAAGAAAGGAAGGCTCAAGAACTTTGAGATTTCTCTAATAAAAGCAATGTATTACATCTAGTAAGAGAAGTACAGATAAGGAAAATCTTGAGGGTAGAGAAAATACCATAGAAATATCATACAGAATTTAGAATTCAATGAAATATTACAATAAGGTGAAAACCTGAGGGCAGAGAAGATGCCACAAAAAATCTTACACCAGCTGGAAAACTCTGAGCTCTAAAGCTCTCAAAACTACTTATATACATGATCCTCTAGCACACGGGCTCAGGAGTCAATCCAATTCTTAGGAATTAGGGTTACAATAGATCTTGCATAAACAATCTAGAACCCTAAGACTGTCAATTTTTTTATAAATGCATCGTATAAATATCTGAGTCGATTAGATACAGACTTGAATATCCTTCCCATAACTATAAATGTGATCTTGAAAAATCACATCATCGCCATGAACTCTGAGATCAGATCTTTTGAATATTTGAATATTTAAATGTTAACAGTCATAGGTGGTGCGGAATTCTTGATCAACGACCCATATTTGAATCTTTAATAACTTTAAAACACAATCGTCAATCTCCTTTTCTTTATTCATTACTGTCTTTACCTTGGTCCACCATGGACACGTGTCAGTACCACTTAATGGATTAATCAATAGATTTTGAGCATTTTTGTGAGCAATCCATTATGCCAACCATTGGATTTAAATTGAGTTTCTCAGAGATTACCTTATATTCTGACTTTATCCCTAACTTAGCCTTGACTCATCATTAACCTTTGGTGCAAAAATTCTTTGTGTCGCTGAGTCGCTGAACCTTGATATTTGAAGTTTCAACCTGTACAAGTGAGCAACATATCCTTTTTCTCTTGATCAGTGGCATACTCACAAAACCTTTTTTATTTGGTCTTTAACCTGTGCAAATGAGTGACTGCATAAAAATCCCTTTGCTCACGCGGTCACAACACTTTTCTTGTTAACTACTATGAAGCACAACTCCTTTGGTCGCACACTCACAAGCTTGAAGACTTGAAGTGAAATTTCATGGCGAGTGAGAGATGACATTTCATCTTTCAATAGAGACCTCATCACACACTCACACAACAAAATGTTAAGTGGTTAGCTTAGTGAGTAACCGACAAGCATAAAATTTCCTTTGATCACACACTCATGAGCTCAAAGGCATAAAGTGAAATTTCATGGTGATTGAACGATGAGAAAAATATAACCCTCAGTGAGTGAGCGATGATTTCCTTTGATCACAGACTTGTGAGATGGAAGGTAACATCATGCAAAACCATTGTGACTGCATGACCACATGATAATCCATGCACCCACTCACTCATAGAGCTAAACAACTTCATAAAAAATACATCGTGACTACATGACTGTTCATTATAAATTTAGTGCGGCTAAACATAAAAGTTGATCATTGTGGACAATTTTAAAACATGTGAAGAATAGGAAACTTAAGTGGGAAAATTTAATGATAAAACATAACGACCACTAAAGAACCTAGGGTTTATGAGGCTTCAAGGGGTTTTTTTTGCACATGAAGGATTTAAAACCAAACCTAGAATATGTAGAGGAACAATATTAGGACTAGGAAAAACACAGAAACATACAAGCTAGGATCTACCCTCATGGGAGCCACATTTTCTCCACTTGTAGCTAGAATTGTCATGTAATGGGAAATTTTGTGTAACATTCTTGGCGATTTCAGTTGGAAGTCATCTTGCTAGACATTAAAAACTAGTGGCCTTTAGATGATCCATTGGGCATAGGAGTCCGCATTTGAGCACACAAAAAACTACTGAAAGGAAGGAGCTTCGAAGCTAGGAGGAGGGACAATGAACCAAAATAGGGAAAAGGACTATATACAAATAGAAACAAACTACTTGTGCACAAGCACTTGGAGGAAAGAAAGGAAAAACTAATCTAATCTAGACTAACCATTACAGAAACTGGTTAAACAAAACCATTTACTGGAATGTTGAAATAACTTCCCTTCCTCATTAGGATATCTTTCATTGAATGCATAAGGATAGCTAAAATTATATGAGGCACATAAAAGTATGTGAAATAATACAGAACTGCCTCTTAAAAACTAAGATTAAATTCACTCACCTTGAATAGATCATATGAGGATGTCTCATTAAACTCCTTTTGGGCCAAGTATATGATGGGGAAGCATCTTGAAAATTTTAAAACATAAACTCTCTTGATGGTTTCTTCTTTATGACTTTCATTTAAATCTTGAGAGTCAAACTACAGTACATGTGACCTTGTCAACTCATTCTCCATAGTCAGATGATCATTATCCACAATAGAAAAAGAAAATAGCTCTTCACAACAGTCAATTCCTTGAAGATCTATAATTGGTTCTAACTCATGTATACTTATAAAATCTTTAGGAAGAGGGCAATCCAAGACTAGGCCTCTTTCAACATGCACATAACTTCGAACCTCTACTCCGAGGAATAGGGATTCTCCATTCAATTTTCCAAAAAAAACCTCTATGATGTTGGAAAAATCATTTTCTTCAAGTTTATTTTCCATGTTCTTTTCTTGAAAAAACTCCTCCATAATTGTGGGCTCATGAATTGGCACATCATCAAGATAAATCCCCTCTAGCTACTACAAAATTATAGATGTGGTCATGACTCTATCTTTCTCATCTTGCTTAACAAAATTAGGAAGCTCATCTAATATAAACATAGCATCTTCCTCTTTATCACTACTTTGCTGATGGTGATCCTTCTGTCCTAATTTACCTTCAGCCATAGGTAATGGCATGTCTTCTTCTTCATCAACAAAAAGGGGAAGCTCATCAAATAAATCAACCAAGAGCTCTGGTTAAGCATCAGTCTCCATATCTTTGTCACATGAAGGATCACTTACCACAAGTCCTAGATCTGATGCTTTACTAATATAATTGAAAAGACTTGGCATCTGATAGCCAGGAAGAGGATTCCATGAAAGTTGTCATGGTAGCTCAGTATCTTGAGAGACCTAAAGAGTCTCTTCAGATAAAAAAATGTCTTGAACAAACTGGTCTTACACATTGGTGGACTGAATCTCAAGTACAAGTTCTTGGAAAGAATTCTTTCCCTTAAAAATTAGGATATGAAATTGAGAGTTTTCAGATGTAGACAAAGAAGGCATACCTTTTTTGAAGCTAAGAAAATTGAAGACCCTATCTGACATTTGCTTCTCCTTTGCAACTAGCTCTGTCTCAATACAATCCTCATTTTGTTGTCGATCACAAGAAGGTTTTGATTTCTCTATAATAGGTTCATGTGCTAGAAAGGCGTTACTAAAGCTTGGAAATGAACTCTCCATAGGTTCTTCATTTGTAGGCTCTTGGAACATGGGAGTACTCTAGCTTGTAATTCTAACTTCATTAGGTTTAGGAGACTCACCCTACCAAAAAGGCCTAAGTCTTGGAACCTTAAATTTAAGAGCCTTTTGTTCAACAATTTGTGATCTCATCTTTGTTTTTGTAGCAATAATTTGACAATCATGCTGTTCTTCCCATTGGTTCCTTAGTTGTTCATCACCTAGAGTTTATGCCACTTGGTTGGAAACTAATTCTTACTCATAAATTTGAGCTTCCATGTTCTTCTAGCCCTTGATTTTAGATAACTATTTAGATAATTCAAGAAACATATTCTTTGTCTTTTCACACTCCTCCCTTATTTCAACAAGGTCCAAGCTTTGAGGCTGATTGGAAAAAATTTCATTTTTATTAGGCATGAAATAGCCTCCTTGGGACTGATTATAATTCTGAGTATGATACCAATCAGGCTGAGAAGGGGTGGGTGGGTGGTAAGCATGATGAGCTAGTTTCTCTTGACTCTCTTGTTGTTTCTTTTGTGCCCATGATGCAGCCCATCTGAGAGCATGGTCACAAGCATGTGCAGGGGCATATTAAGTAAGGGCATGTTGTACATATTGACAACCTGCTATGATATGATAGCTTGGACTGAAAACTACATTTGGATTATTTTCATATGGTTATTGCCTAGCCCATTGAACACTATTCTCATGATATGATGGTGAGTAACCCAACTATCCATAATGACTTGACATGTCTTCTCATGTAATTAGATGGAACTTTGAATATATAAAAGATTTAAAACATACCAACACTTGATTTTTTGAAACTAGTAGACCTTTTGGAGTCACCATATATGTAGATAATGACCACTTCTAGTTCTGTACTATGTTATCATCATATTAGAGATAACACAGTCTTTAAAGATGAACTTCTTTTGTAGTCCCACCAGGCATGCCATAATTATTAGGCACTAGATTTTACACCATATTCAAGCTCCTGTAGTCTTGATAATCTAGTACAACATGGGAATCACTTCTAGGTTGTGGGACCTTTGCTAACTGAAGTGAAGCCTCCAGGTTCTAGGCTGGTTCCTTTGGATAATCACCTAATCTTCTCTTTTGACATGAAAATTGAACTTGAGGGAAAAGGGATAGACGGAATGCTTGAAAGGAAAATACTTGATAAGAAAATTATCCCACTAGGTGATACATCGAAGGTAACATGAAACATAACACAGTGATTAAACTAGCATGAAGATTCTTAGATCTAATAGAACACAATCTTTCTGAATAGGTTTGCATAAGTATTTCACAAAGAGGTCTAAAAATTAAAGAGGTTATTCAAGGAAAGAGAAGATTTCACAAACAATAGATTTTCCAAGGAATTAGACATAGAATGTGATCTGCAAGAAAACATTCACTCCAGCAAGTAGGCACAGGAATGAGAAAAAGTAACTACAGATGAAAAAAATCCACAGGATTACCTAAATCAAATTAGACACAATAGTACATAATTATGTTGAAAGAAAGGAAGGCTCTGGAACTCTAAGATTTCTCTAATAAAATCATTGTATTACATCTAATAAGAGAAGTACAAACAAGGAAAATCTTGAGGGAAGAAATAATGCCAGAGAAAGCTCATACAGAATCTGGAATTCAATGAAAGATTACAACAAGGTGAAAACTTGAGGGCAGAGAAGATGCCACAGAAAATCTTACACCAGCTAGAAAACTCTGAGCTCTAAAAGCTCTCAAAACTACTTATATACATGATCCTCTAGCACGCAGGCTCATGAGTCAATCCAATTCTTAGGAATTAGGGTTACAATAGATCTTGCATAAACAATTCAGATGCCTAACTCTATCAATTTTTTTATAAATGCATTGTAGAAATATCTGATTCAATCAAATATAGACTTGATTATCTTTCCCATCGCCACAAATGTGATCTTGAGAAGTCAACTCAACTTATTCCTTTTTCTATATCTTGAAAATTGATGCCACCGCCGTGAACTCTGAGATCAAATCGTTTGAATATTTGAATATTTAAATGTTAATGGTCATAGGTGGTGTAGAATGCTTGATCCATAATAACTTTAAAGCACGGTCATCAATCTCCTTTTCTTTATTCATTATTGTCTTACCTTGGTCCACCATGGACACGTGTCAGCACCTTTTAAAGGATTAATTGATAGATTTCAATTATTTTTGTGATCAAGCCATTATGGCGACCATTGGATTTAAATTGAGTTTCTCGGAGATTACCTTATTTTCTGAATTTATCCCTAACTCATCCTTGACTCAACTTCAACCGTGGGTGAAGAAATTCTTTGTGTTATTGAGTCGTTGAACCTTGTTGTTTGAAGTTTCAACCTGTGCGAGTGAGCGACTGCATAAAAATCCCTTTCCTCACGTGGTCATAGTGCTTTTCTTGTTAACTACTAAATTGGAGTGAGTGAACGATGAAGCACACCTCCTTTGGTTTCACACTTGCGAGCTCGAAGAATTGTAGTGAAATTTCATGGCGGGTGAGCAATGATATTTCATCTTGCAATACGGACCTTATCGCACACTCGCACAACAAAAATGTTAAGTGGTTATCTCAGTGAGTAAGCGATGAGCATAAAATTCCCTTTGATCATAGACTCGCAAGCTCAAAGGCATAAAGTGAAATTTCATGGTGAGTTGCTGATGACAAAAATATAACCCTCAGCGAGTGAGCAATGATTTCCTTTGATTGCACACTCACAAGCTGGAAGGTAACATCATGCAAAACCATTGTGACTGCACGACCACATGATAATCCATTCACCTGCTCACTCACAGAGCTAAATAACTTCATAGCAAATATAGTGCAACTGCATGACTGTTCATTATAAATTTAGTGTGACTGAACATAAAAGGTGATCATCATGGACAATTTTAAAACATGTGAAGAATAGGAAACTTAAGTGGTCGACCACTAAAGAACCTAGGGTTTAAGAGGCTTCAAGGGTTTTTTTTGCACATGAAGGGTTTAAAACTAGACCTCGAACATGCAAAGGAACAAGATTAGGACCAGGAAGAACATAGAAACATACAAGCTAGGCTCTACCCTCATGGGAGCCACATTTCCTCCACTTGTAGCTAGAGTTTTCATGTAATGGGAAATTTTGGGTAACAACTATAGTAACCAAAAATTTATGTATTAAATCACATGACATCCACCATGCCTTATTGCAGAGGGTGGAAATAAGGGATTTCACCATAAGCTTCTCTGACAGAGAAGAACACATTGAGTAGATATCAATTTGTTGATCTTTTCATCAAAGATTATTTATGATGAAATGTCAAACTCCCTCTGAATTCGATATCAATTTTTTGAGCTCCTCATCCAAATTTACCTCTGAAGAGTTAGACTCCCTCTAAATTTGATATCAATCTTCTTTTTCCTACAAGAGCATCCCTAGAAAAGATCAGGGCAAATAGCTCTTATAGTACATATAGAAATAAAAATAAGAGAGAGACTACATTGAGTAGACAAAGTAATACTCAAGGATAATAAATACTTATCTTCGCATCAACATCCTTGATACAACTTTCTCAAATGAGGTTCCATATGCAACAAATTAGAAAACATCTACATATAAGCATTTGTTAGCAATATTACTCCAATCAAACTTTTCATCCCTTCAAACTATTTTGTTCTTAATCTTTCCAAAAAGGATCATGAATAAACATTAATTTTTAATAGATCACATCTCTTCCTTAACACAAATAAACCTCTTGTCTTTAATGAATTGCACCTCTTGGTTTACTTGACTTTCACAAGATTAGTCTCTTCTATTTTTATCAAACATAATCATTGCTCTCTTAATACATAGATTTATACCTTTTCAAGAGTAAATAACATCTCTTTAATTAATTATTATTTTCATAATTGTATCTATTAGTATTTTATGTCAATTGTTGTTCATTCATACTAATTGCTGCCTTTTTCCTGTAAGGAGACTCAAATTTCAACAAAAGATTTTTTGTTTTAATAACATACTAAAATAATGTACTTCTATGATGTAACACATAGTAAATATGAAGTCCCCTTTGTCTCTTTAGGAGACTCACCCTACCCAAAAGGCCTAAATCTCGGAACCTTACATTTAAGAGCCTTTTGTTCAACAATTTGTGATCTCATCTTAGCTGTTTTAGCAATAATTTGACAATCACGCTCTTCTTCCCATTGGTTCCTTAGTTGTTCATCACCTAGAGTTTATGCCACATGGTTGAAAACTAATTCTTGCTCATAACTTTGAGCTTCCATGTTCTTCTGGCCCTTGATTTCAGGTAACTATTTAGATAAGTCAAGAAACATATTCTTTGTCTTTTCACACTCCTCCCTTATTTCAACAAGCTCCAAGCTCTGAGGCTGATTGGAAAAAATTTCATGCTGATTAGGCATGAAATAGCCTCCTTGGGACTGATTATAATTCTGAGTATGCTGTCAATCAGGTTGAGAAGGGGTGGGTGAGTGGTAAGCATGATAATCTAGCTTCTCTTGACTCTCTTGTTGTTTCTTTTTTTCCCATGATGCAGCCCATTGGAGAGCATGGTCATAAGCATGTGCAGGGGCATATTGAGTAAGGGCATGTTGAACATATTGATAACCTGCTATGATATGATAACTTGGATTGAAAACTGCCTTTGGATTATTTTCATATGGTTGTTGCCTAGTCCATTGAACACTATTATCATGATATGATGGTGAGTAACCTGACTATCCATAATGACTTGACATGTCTACTGATGTAATTAGATGGAACTTTGAATATATAAAAGATTTAAAACATACCAGCACTTGATCTTTTGAAACCAGTAGATGTTTTGGAGTTTCCATATATGCAGATAATGACCACTTCTAGGTCTGTATTATGTTATCATCATATTAAAGATAACATAGTCTTTAAAGATGAACTTATTTTGTAGTCCCACTAGGCATGCCATAATTATTAGGCACTAGATTTTACACCCTATTCAAGTTCTAGTAGTCTTGATAATCTAGTACAACATGGGAATCACTTCTAGGTTGTGGGACCTTTGCTAACTGAAGTGAAGCCTCCAGGTTCTAGCCCAGTTCCTCTTGGATAATCACCTAATCTACTCTTTTGACATGAAAAGTGAACTTGAGGGAAAAGGGATAGAAGGAATGATTGAAAGGAAAATACCTGATAAGAAAATTATCCTACTAGGTGATACACCGAAGGTAACATGAAACATAACACAGTGATTAAACTAGCATGAAGACTCTCAGATCTAATAGAACACAATATTTCTAATAGGCTTGCATAAGTATTTCACAGAGAGGTCTGAAATTGAAAGAGGCTATTCAAGGAAAGAGAATATTTCACAAACAATAGATTTTCCAAGGAATTAGACACAGAATGTGATCTACAAGCAAACATTCACTCCAGCAAGTAGGCACAGGAATGAGACAAAGTAACCAGGGATGAAAAAAATCCACAGGATTACCTAAATCAAATCAGACACAATAGTACACAAATATGATGAAAGAAATGAAGGCTCTAGAACTCTAACATTTCTCTAATAAAAGCATTGTATTACTTCCAATAAGGGAAGTATAGACAAGGAAAAGCTTGAGGGAAGAGAAAATGCCACAGAAAGCTCATACAGAATCTGGAATTCAATGAAAGATTACAACAAGGTGAAAACCTAAGGGCAGAGAAGATGCCACAGAAAATATTACACCAGCTAGAAAACTTTGAGCTTTAAAAGCTCTCAAAACTACTTATATACATGATCCTCTAGCACACAGGCTCATGACTCAATCCAATTCTTAGGAATTAGGGTTACAATAGATCTTGCATAAACAATTTAGATGCCTAATACTATCAATTTTGTTATAAATGCATCGTAGAAATATCTGAGTTGATCAAATATAGACTTGATTATCTTTCCCATCACCACAAATGTGATCTTGAGAAGTCGGCTCAACTTATTCCTTTGTCTGTATCTTGAAAAGTCACGCCACCACCAAGAACTCTGAGATCAGATCTTTTGAATATTTGAATATTTAAATGTTAATGGTCATAGGTGGTGAGGAATGCTCGATCCACGACCCAGATTTGAATCTTTAATAACTTTAAAGCACAGTCGTCAATCTCCTTTTCTTTATTCATTATTGTCTTTCCCTTGGTCCACAATGGACACGTGTCAGCACCTCTTAATGGCTTAATCGATAGATTTTGATTATTTTTGTGATCAAGCCATTATGGTGACCATTGGATTTAAATTGAGTTTCTCAGAGATTACCTTATTGTCTGACTTCATCCCAAACTCATCCTTGACTCATCTTCAACCCTCAGTGTAGAAATTCTTTGTTTTATTGATTCGTTGAACGTTTTTGTTTGAAGTTTCAACCTGTGTGAATGAGTGACAAATCCTTTTCTCTTGATCAGTCACACACTTGCAGCACCTTTTTGATTTGGTATTTAACCTGTGCGAGTGAGTGACTACATAAAAATCCCTTTTCTCACACAGTCATAGCGCTTTTCTTGTTAACAGCTAAACATGAACGAGTGAACGATAAAGCACACCTCCTTTGGTTTCACACTCGCGAGCTCAAAGACTTGAAGTGAAATTTCATGGTGAGTGAGCGATGACATTTCATCTTGCAATATGGACCTTGTCTCACACTCGCACAACAAAAATGTTAAGTGGTTAGCTCAGCGAGTGAGTGATGAGCATAAAATTCCCTTTGATCGCAAACTCACGAGCTCAAAGGCATAAAGTGAAATTTCATTGTGAGTTAGTAATGAGCAAAATATAACCCTCAGTGAGTGAGCGATGATTTCCTTTGATTGCATACTCGCAATCTGGAAGGTAACATCATGCAAAACCATCGCGACTGCACGACCACATGATAATCCATTCACCCGCTCACTCATAGAGCTAAATGAATTCATAACAAATACAATGCGACTGCATGACTATTCATTATAAATTCAGTGCGACTGAACATAAAATGTGATCATCGTGGACAATTTTAAAACATGTAAAGAATAGGAAACTTAAGTGGCAAAAGGTAATGAGAAAACATAATGACCACTAAAGAACCTAGGGTTTAAGAGGCTTCAAAGATTTTTTTTGCACATGAAGCGTTTAAAAATAGACCTAGAACATGCAAAGGAACAAGATTAGGACCAGGAAGCACATAGAAACATACAAGCTGGGCTCTACCCTCGTGGGAGCCACATTTTCTCCACTTGTAGCCAGAATTGTCATGTAATGGGAAATTTTGGCTAACAACTATAGTAACCAAAAATGTATGTAGTAAATCACATGACATCCACCATGCCTTATTGTAGAGGGTGGAAATAAGGGATTTCACCATGGGCTTCTCTCACAAAGAAGAACACATTGAGTAGATATCAATTTGTTGATCTTTTCATCCAAGATTATTTATGATGAAATGTCAGAATCCCTCTGAATTTGATACCATTTTTTTGAGCTCCTCATCCAAATTTACCTCTGAAGAGTTAGACTCCCTCTAAATTTGATATCAATCTTCTTTTTCCTACAAGAGCAACCCCAGAAAAGATCAGGGCAAATAACTCTTACAGTACGTATAGAAGTACAAATAAGAGAGAGACTACATTGAGTAGATAAAGTAGTACTCAAGGATAATAAATACTTATCTGCACATCAACATCCTTGATACAAGTTTCTCAAATGAGGGTCCATATGCAACAAATTAGAAAACATCTACATATAAGCATTTGTTAGCAATATTACTCCAATCAAACTTTTCATCCCTTCAAACTATTTTGTTCTTAATCTTTCCAACAAGGATCATGAATAAACAT
>MU226477.1:4039505-4057254 GCA_018584345.1 Thuja plicata
TTCAATCATTATTATATTAATTTATCCTAATATTATATATATATATATAGTCTCATAGGATTTATCCGACAGAAGCTACAATACATTAATAGTTTCTAACATGGTAGTGAGTTTGGGATGTGCCTATGTGTCCTCAACTCGAGTGGTTCATGATTTGGATGCTGGAAATCTATTTTTCATTAGTAAAAGAGGTTGCAGATATTATTGGTGATGAACAGTACAAAGATGGATTTAGATCTTTAGTTCATGTTGATTCTAAGGTTGTTGATGTTTCTTGATCGTGTTCTGATCATTTTTTGGTTTGTGTTGGTCGAATTGACCGGGTTGCATGATTCTCATGTACCATGTTGGTGTTCTTCATTTGGTCTTAGCTGACCTGATGATGTTGTTAGGAATAGTCCTAAGAGATAACTGAGAGGGGGGTGAATCATTTATCTACAAGATTCAATTCTTTTTCAATTAAGTACAGAATAACTTTAAACATAAACTCAACAAGATAACTCAGAATTGAACAACACAATTTTGGTAACGGGGAAAACCAAATTAGGTAAAAACCCCGGTGGGAATTAGCACCCATAAATAAATGTACTAGTTTATAATGATCCTTGTTAGAAGATCTTGCAACCCTATTAGGAGTTGATCTTTACAATGTAATAAGTAAAGAGACTTGGTCAAAGGTTGGACCCTGTTAGGAGTCTTTTACAAATAACCCTGTTAGGAGTGAAGACACTTTGTCCAAGATCTCACTGCTCAAATGGTGAAGGCTGCAACCTTCTGTAAGGAAAATATAGACTATATCTAATAATGAACTATTTGAGTAGACCTGTTGTCTTGATCAGTTCCAGTGAATTGTAATTTTCTTCTTCTTCTTCACATAGATCTTCAAAATGAGTGGACATGTCACTTCACATAGTTGATTCTACCAAATTAACTCAAACATCATGCTTCTGTTAAAATAGGTTTAGCGCCTTTGGATAATCATCATTAACTCATAACTAAACATGAATAAAAACACACATATCCTAAAGATGGGCACAACTCAAGAACCAATGTAAATACGTCAGCTCTTAACAGATAATCTCCAGAAACTGTAACTGCCAAAATAGATTAACATAACTCAATTAAAAATGCATATCTGAATTTGTGTGTATGAACATTGCATCTAGAACATGTCTACAACATAGATGTAATTGCGCAAGGCTCCAGAATATTTGTACTGATAATTTCTTACAGGACACTGATGTATATTATAGGTTGTCATTAATGACAAACATACAATCAATTATTTGCATAGAAGAAAATCTCCAACAATCTCCCCCTTTGACATTGATGGCAACATATGATATGAAAAACACCATCAATCCAAAGTATCCTCCTTTTTACAATCTTCTCAATATCCTCATCGAAATCTCCTCTTAACTGTTGCATCTATTTTTACTGTATTTTTCATTAATGTATACTCCCCTAGAATATATTCTCCCCCTAACTATATTCTCCCCCTTTGATATCAATGGAAAAGGGTGCCAAAAATAATTAAGCACAGGTACTACTGCAGAAGTAGAGTAGTCAACCATTCATCAGTCACCAAGGACTGATGCTCTTGCTGCAAATTCTAATCAGACTCAGGAAAGGGAATTACTCCCAGCTTCTCCCTGAGATACTCAAAAGTATCTTTTGATAAAGGCTTTGTAAAAATATCTAATAATTGTTCTTTAGTGCTCACATAATCCTTTACTTCTTTTTCTGCAACTTTTTCTCTTAGAAAATGATACTTGATCTCAATGTATTTTTTCTTTGCGTGCATCACAGGGTTCTTTGACATATTGATTTTTCTAGTGTTATCATAGTGAATAACAATAGGATAATCAATCTGAATACCAAAGTATTTATACATCTATTTGATCCAAGCCATTGTTGAACAATTCAATTCTGCTGCAAAATACTTAGCTTCTGTTGTCGACTGAGAGATACAATTCTACTTCTTGCTTGTCCAAGTAACCAACCTGTCTTCAAGAAATACTGCTCCTCCTGAGGTACTCTTCCTATCATCAACACAACCTACCCAATCTACATCTATATACACATGAAGTTGTATATTCTCTGAGTTAGGATACCATAAACCATAGTCTATAGTCCCCTTTAAGTATCTGAATATTCTTTTTATTTCCATTAGGTAATTTTGTTTAGGTTCAGCTGCAAATCTTCCAACAATGCCAACTACATTAGAAATATCTAGTCTAGATTCAGTAAGATATATGAGTTTTCCAATCATAGACTTGTATAGTGTCTTGTCAACTACCTATGGAATTATCCTCTTTAGAAGCTTGCTTCCTATTATCATGGGGGTGGTTACTAGTTTGCAATCTTCCATTTTGAAAGTATTCAATATCTCCTTCACATACTTAGACTAATTTATGAATATGCCTTTGTCTATTTTTTTTACATTCAATCCCAAAAAATATTTGATAGGTCGAATCATGATCATTTCAAACTCACTTTGCATCTCTTTGGTGAATTTTGCACTAAGCTTGTCATTACCTCCAAAGATAATGTCATCAACAAAGATAGCAACAAGTAGTAGTCCATAAGGTGTCTCTCTCATGAATAAGTTGCAATTTGTTGCTCCCTTTTGAATCCAATCTTGGTTAAGTAACCATCAAGTCTCTCATACCAAGCTCTTGGGGCTTGTTTGAGTCCATAAAGGGCTTTCTTTAGTCTGCATACCATGTCTGGTTTGTCTGATAAACTAAATCCTTTAGCCTATTCTATGTAAACTTCTTCCTTCAAGTCACCATTCAGAAAAGCTAACTTGACATCCATTTGATATACTTTAAAGTTCTTGAATGTTGCATATGCCAAAAACAACTTGATAGCTTCTAGTCTACTCATAGGGGCAAATGTATCAGTGTAGTATATTCCTTCTCTCCGCACATATCCTTTACATACCATTCTTTCTTTATTTCTTACCACTATACCTTTTTCATTCATCTTATTCCTAAATATCCACTTTGTTCCAATCACATTTTTGTCACAAGGTCTAGAGACCAATTCCCATGTATCATTCTTGATTATCTGATCTAATTCTTCTTCCATTGCTTTCTGCCAATCTGAATTATTACATGCATCTTCAACACTTAAAGGTTCAATTGGTGACAGTAAACATACCTCTTCTTCAACTGTTAAACCTTTTGCTTTAGATCTTTTCAAAACTCTACTGCTTTGATCTCCAATGATATCTTCCTTTTAATGGTATGTGGTTGTGAATTTTGGAACTTTAGGTGTGACATCCTCATCTATTATCTATGATTCTTCTTTGCTTGTTTCAGGGTCATTGCATGTTACATCAATACAATCAAACATTTCTTCAATAATAGTTTCCTTACTTCTAGGCATGGGTTCATCTTCAATCATAGGTGCATAATCATAATACCTCTCTTGAATCATGAACTTCTCATCAATCTTCACATGTGTACTTTCAATTATCTTCTTCAATCTCAAAGTTAAAACATCTATATGCTTTTCTTTTAGTAGAGTAACCAAGGAAAATACCTTCATCTCTTCTAGCATCAAACTTACCAACACCATCATCTCTCTTTATGTAGCACTTGCTTCCAATGATTCTGAAGTATTTTACTATAGGATCATTACCAAACCAAATTTCATAAGGTGTTTTGTCTGCACCTGGCCTTAGTTGTATTACGTTGATAGTATAGACTGTTGTATTGACTGCATCTCTCCAATAGGTGTGCGCAACTTTTCCTTCAATCATGATAGTGCATGTTGTGTCAAGTATGATCCTATTTCTTCTTTCTATAGTCCCATTTTGTTGAGGGTTTCTAGGAGCACTCGACTACCTTTTGATCCCATGTTCTTTACAATACTCATAAAACTTGTCAGAGGTGAATTCTCCTCCTCTATCTGATCTCAGACACTTTAGTTTTAATCCTGACTCATTTTCAACTTTAGCTTTGAATATTTTGAACTTCTAAAAAGATTCAGAGTTATCCTTGAAGAATGCAACCCACATCATCCTTGAAAAATCATCAAAAAAAAAGTAAAATACCTTTCTCCATAGTATGATCTTGTTTGAGTAGGACCACATAAGTCTATATGCACTAGATCCAATTTGTTTTCTAATGAGTTTTGCTTGCTTCTGAATGAGATCCTTACATGCTTTCCCATCACACATTCCCTGCACATAGTATCAACTGGTCTTGCAATACTAGGAAGGTCTCTTACTACCCTTACATTTCTTATCTTTACTATGTTGTCAAAATTGATATGACAAAGTCTTTTGTGCCATAGCCAACTGTCATCTACTTTAGAAACAAAACAACTTACTTCTAAATTGAGCTGAAAAACATTACCTTTAGTCTTAGAGCCTGATGCAATCATAACTCCTTGTTTTTTATTAATGATGCACTTATTGTCTTTGAATTCCAACTGATATCCTTAATCAAGCAAGTTTCCAACACATAGTAGGTTATGATGCAAACCATCAACATAAAGAACATCATTTGTCTTGTTCTTTCCATCTAAGGTAATAGAACCTCTACCTATGATAGGTTTGGGAGTGTTATCTCCAAATCTAACCATACCACCTTTGTACTTGTCTAGATGTAAAAATATATCTTTGTCTCCTATCATGTGATGTGAGCATCCGATGTCAATGATATAGTCAGTTCAAATGTCTTCTTTGGAAACTAATGCTAACTCTTGTGCTTTCTTTTCATCTTCATTGTCCATTTCTTGTAGCATTTTCTCAATGTGTTTAATGGAAATGAATCCAATTTCATCTTGTCTTGAATCATCATCACTTACACCCTCTTCATCATGATAGCATTCCTTAGTATATTTGGGCTTGTAATCTGATCTGTACTTCTTGACTCTTTTAGGACACTTGGATGCAAAATGGCCAACTTTGTTGCATGAAAAACATTTGAATGGTATTTGTCCTTCATATTTTCCTTTACCTTTCCTTTATTTCTTGGCAATCATAGCAATGATTTCTTCTAGTTCTGTATCCACTTCTTATTTCTCATTATTACTAGAGCTGCTCAAGGATTTCTTACTATGGACTGAGGCTTTGAAAGTTGTTTCAATTTTGGGTTTTGTCTTCAATCTTGATATCTCAAATGCAGGGATTTTGCTGACCAAAGTCTCTCTCTTGAAGTCTTTTGAAAATTTCATGGTTTCATCCAAGATGTTTATCTTGCTCTCATAGTCTGTTGTCAATGTAGTCATTTGTTTGTCCATTATATCTTCCTCTAAAATTTCTCCACCATTGTTTCTAATTCCTGAAACTACTTCATTAATCCTTTGATTGTAAGCTCTGATTTTCTCTTTAGGTAGCATCTCTAATTTGTTATACTTCTTTTTCCATGTCTTTCTTCGCGCATTCTTTTCTTGAATATCTCCTTCAAACATATCTTCTTTTGTCTACTTTCTTAATCTCAGATAATTCACTCTCAGATAATGCACTTATAAGGGCTTCCTTTGCAATTGCATTAGTGGTGAATAAATCCTTTTGTTTACTAGTAGCATCATATTTTGCAAGGTCTTTCAGAGAGGGAACAACAAGTTCTTATTTGGATATTTAAAAAATGTCAAAACCAACGCACTGTAGATGTGTTATCATTTTGTTCTTCTAGTCAAGATAATTCTCTCCATCAAACTTATGACTCTCTTTTTTGAAGTATGCCATCTGATCTACTTTAAGTTGTTAATATTTCTCTCCAAGGAACTTGGCTCTGATACCAATTGTTAGGAATAGTCCCAACAGATAACTGATAGGGGGGTGAATCAGTTATCTAAAAGATTCAATTCTTTTTCAATTAAGTACATAATAAATTTAAACATAAACTCAACAAGATAACTTAGAATTGAACAACACAATTTTGGTAACGGGGAAAACCAAATTGGGTAAAAAGCCCGATGGGAATTAGCACCCACAAATAATTGTACTAGTTTATAATTATCCTTGTTAGAAGATCTTGCAACCCTATTAGGATTTGATCTTTACAATGCAATAAGTACAAAGACCTGGTCAAAGGTCAGACCCTATTAGGATTCTTTTACAAATAACCCTATTAGGGGTGAGGACACACTGTCCAAGAGCTCACTGCTCAAATGGTGAAGGTTGTAATCTTCTGTAAGGTAGATATACACTATATCTAATAATGAACTGTTTAAGTAGACCTACTATCTTGATTAGTTCTAGTGAATTGTAATCTTCTTCTGCTTCTTCACATAGATCTTCAACTGATGAATGATATAGCTTTACTGTCTAACTTTCTGCTTTGCTCTGTCTTTTCTTTTTCACTTCATTTTCACACTTAGAAATCACATTTGAACTGCTATATGTATCTTCCCCAAGGATAAGGTCACGATGATTGTAGGAAACACAGCAACTTCCTTGTCAGCTTAACTAAGCACGCAATCAAAGTTAGGACCACGCAACTCAAAATGAGTGGATGCATCACTTCACATAGTCGGATCTACCAAATTAATTCAAACATCACGCTTCTATTAAAACATGTTTAGAACCTTTGGATAATCATCATTAAATCATAACTAAACATGAATACAAACATGCATATCCTGAAGATAGGCACAACTCAAGAAATAATGTAAATACATTGGCTCTCAACAGATAATCTCCAAAAACTGTAACTGCCAAAACAGGTTAACATAACTCAACTAAAACTATATATCTAAATCTACGTGTATGAGCATTACATCCATAACATGTCTACAAAATAGATGTAAACACGCAAGGCTCCAGGATATCTGTACTGATAATTTCTTACAGGACATTGTTGTATATTATATGTTATCATCAATGACAAACATACAATCAACTATTTGCACAAAAGAAAATCTCCAACAGATATAATGTGTTTCAAAGGTTTAGAGCATGATTTATAGATCTAGATCATGTTCGAGGTTATTGATATGGGTCATTGCAATGTCCTGGATGATATTCAATGGATCATATTATGAAATTAATTGTAATTTATTTATTGTTGGCAATTAGGTCCCTGGCCGATCTAGTTGAGATGAGTTGATGAATTGTATTTATAAATGTAATAATTTGAAGTTACAAAGGAGAGAGAATGTGTCTATAGATGAGATAAATGATATATGTGATTTTTTATGAAGAGGTATGAGTGGAATCTAAAATAAGTCATAGATTTGTGTGCTTCATTGGAACTATTTTGGCATAACATATGCTATCAGTGAGTTTGTGTGTTTGAACCATAAGTCCTCTTTGATCTATGATCGGTTGATGTTGTAAGGTAGTGATCCTTGTTGTAATTGTGTTTGAGTAGTGAGCTCTAGGTAGTGGGCTTCAATGCAAGTGAATTCCCCTTTTGTAATCCTCCTAACAGGGTACAATACTTATTACTAAGTGCATTCATCTTGTGGGTTCCATCCCCACTGTAGTTTTCCCCTAATAGGGTTTCCACGTCAAAAATCTTGGTGTTATATGTTTCTTATTGTGTTGAGATCTTGCTTTAATGTTTATCTTTTAGATTCGAGATTAAATTTTGTAAGTTGGTTAATGTTTATTGATATTATGACACAACTTATTCAACCCTCCCCCTCTCATTTGTGTGTGTGCTTCTTAAGGTCTAACAACCCATAAGTATTATTTCTACAGAAATAAGTTACCCTGTTAGAGGTTTAGTACATAAAGGGAATGCACATGCATTCAGGCACATTTCCTAGATCTCACTACTCAAAATACAAAACATATACTGAATCTCACTGCTATACAATATCAATGGATGACAATCCAACAAAAGTGAACTAAGAATTAGAATCAACAATGCATTTACAGTTCCATGAAAGTGCCAAATAAATATTATAAACTAACAGTTGAATCTCTTCTCATTGATCCATTAATCATAAAAATAATATCTCAATCATATCCAACCATCGCTATATCTAAACATCTCAAAATCTCAAGCTTATATATCCATCATCAAACATATTCACTCTAACTATCAGCCTCAAGAACAAAATAGATAATGTGTGAAGTGTCAGGTAGATAGGTCCTCAAAACATGTTCATAACCTCAAACACAAGAATAGATGTCATCACACATGTTGGCTCTATCATCTCCAATAATCAAATCGATCAGATCATCAATTTGATAGGATCGTTGATCGATCCAATGCCCA
The DNA here is from genome assembly GCA_018584345.1 of Thuja plicata. NCBI lineage: Eukaryota > Viridiplantae > Streptophyta > Pinopsida > Cupressales > Cupressaceae > Thuja > Thuja plicata. The sequence goes on from MU226477.1 coordinate 4,047,692, forward strand.
ACTATATTTGTTCTTCACTATACTCTATATACCAATACTTAGAAGAATATAACTTAATCAAATGATAATATCAACTTCTATGATCATAGACAAAAGTACATAAAACCTCTCTAAAGCTCCTCCTAGTTTCACACCTCAAAAATTGATCATATGATCATGTACCGATCCATATATTGAAACCTATATATTGGGTCTTCTATCCCATACTTAGAAAAATTTGTAGTATATCCTTGGTATCATCTCATCATAATAATACATCACTAGAATAGTGTATAGTTTCCATTAATGACAACATAAAACTCCTCCATATCAGTTCCTCTTGCAAACAATCTCCCCCTTTGGCATTGATTGCAACACTTAGCAAAAAATGACTAAGTGTCTAAAAATACCAAACTTCCAAAAATTCTCTCTCCTTATTACAAATTTGTACTCCCCCTAAGATAATTCTATGATTTTTCTCTCCTTAGCTCTCCCCCTTTCACAACAATTAAAAAGGTTGGGGTCCTCCTCATAATTCAACTACCAAAATCCTATGTCATCTGCTATAGACAAGTTATGCATACACACTTACAAGAGTTTGAAAATATCTAAGGAATTTCTCCTCAGAGCTACAAAATGTGTATTCCACATCTTCTTCATGCTCTCCATCACCTAAATCTATTCATAGATTTCATAAGCTACTTTCTTTTTATTAAGAAGATTTAAAGTATTAGGCATGTTATAAGTAAACTCTACTTCCTTCAAATTGTTAAACAAAATGTCAATCTTAGGAGTAATTAAGCTCATATGCTGACCAACTCTACCTTTCACTCTTTCCTTCTCAATGACTAGTGTTTTGATTTCATCATTTAGGGTAGTCACTTCAAATGCATGTACTTAGGCTAAATTATTCAAAGGATCAAAAGACTTTGATATTTCAATTATTTTCTCCTCAGTCTCCTTAATAAATTTGTCTACATCAGATACACATCCTGTGCAATCAATACATCCTTTATAAATTTTGCTTCCTTTAATAAATACATCCTTCACGCCTTGAATTTCTTGGCCCAAATATTTCTTGTCCATGTCAATCTCAGCCTTCAACTCATTGAATCTCTTAACCGCATATTCACCTTGTACATTTACCAATGTTGACTACTCTAAAGATTCAAAGTGTGTATTCGCAGCCTTCAACAAACCTTCCAATTGATATGAAGTTGATTCATTATGATTCAATACATAAGTAGGTAAGATCTTGCATAAAAATTGAGATTCCAAAGTAAGCAACTTGCTGTCTTTCATGTGTCCTCAAGATCTGATTTCTTGCTCTAGTATGTACAATGGTGGAAATGTCCATTAACTATTTAGGACTAAGATCATCCAACTGAATTAGACCTTGAATCATTTACACATTCTCTGGATCAGTAGTATATTTTTCTCCTACTACCTTGGTAGTATCTCTTTCCACTTCATCAATCTTGTTCTTTACCACTAAACCTATCTGTTTAACCTCTGCATAATTATGATTTGTTATAGTCTCTTTTGCTCCTCTAACCTCTACATTTCCATATTTTTTATCATCTAATTTTTCTTTTACTTCATCTTCCTTCTTATCCTTATCCAGATCATATTCTCCCTCTTTTATTGTATCCTTACATAGTTAATAACTCCAGGAATATCTTATTATTCATCATTCACTGAATGTGTAATATGAAAACCAAAAATGAAGATGTTTGGTTCATTAGTCTTCTCAACATTATTTTGATTAACCTCATAATTATTTATCATCAGAATTCATGTCATTACCTTCTTTATTTCCTTGGTTGCCTCATTTATATTCCCAAGCATAAGTTTATTTATCCTTGACTTAAAGTTCAACTCTTTCTTAGCTTCCTCAAGTAGAATGTCTATAAAAATTTTTGATCTGTAAATTGTTTTCATTTATTATAATAAAGACATAATTGAAATAGTACATTTGAGATATAGCATTCACAGATCCACCCAAAATATACACTCCCAACCTGATATCCTAATAGTGCCAAAAATTTCACCATCTGGTGACATACATAGTGACCCTATACATCCGATGGGTGGGTAAACTATACAAAACTTTCCAACTACCAAAGAAGATCATATACAATCAAAAATACCCCAGCAAAATGCTAATGCTAATACTACCTGCATCTATCTATAGACTCGATAGCATGAACATTGACCATACCCATAAAACATATTCATGAGAAAGGGTGAGACAACATCAGGGAGGATGATGAACCACTCATCACACCTAAACCTCCGCCACCCAAAGACTCGCCATCTTCAAATGCAACATTGTACATCTCAGCATGAATATGAGAATCCTTCGCAATGTCATCCATCTCAAAATAGTCACCATGAATGACAACATGCAAACCTCATCCTTGAACATGGTTTCTTCATGGTGCATGACCAAACCATCAAACTCTCCCCCACCCACAAACTCCACTTTTCCTTCCCCTTACCCCATTTTCACCATCGCAACCTCATTACCACCTAGCTCTCCATCTCTCCCTCATTTTCCTTTCCATCTCTTTCCAATCACTCGTCAGGTGCAGTCAAAACAAATACAGGTTCATCTGGCTCCGGGGGATACAAGATGCAATCTCAAACTCCCAATCATACACAAAGTCTATGAGTAGGGCCCATTCCCTCCTTGCATCTTTCCTCCTTGCCAAAATATTTCCCAAACTATGGTGAAAAATAAATGGGTGCACATACGGGCAAAACCCAGTAACCCCAACCAATCTCCCTAGATTGCCAAAAATCCTTGGCCAGGCACTACAAAATGTTGAATTTCCTTGAGCCCCACTCTCCACTCATCCCTCACACACCTCTCTACAATTTTCTTCACCTCCTCTTTGGTTCCAAAATGCAAACCCCATGCACAAAAGAGTGAAGCAACATCTATGTTGGTCCTCCACTGAATATTTGAGGTTGCATACTTAACCCCTAGCAAAGACCTGACAATATTGATGAAAAATGGATGAGTAGAGGTGAAAATCAAGGAAAATTTTAAGAAACCCCCTTCTGGGAAAAGGTGTAAAATACTGGTGAATCCTCCATTATTTTTTTGGGGGGGGGCAATTTAATATTGTTGGCAAAAAAATTTAATTTGAACGAAAAAATTATTATTTGTACTGGCAATTTTTTCAATTATATGAAAATTCTATAAAATCTTGGTGAATATTTCATTATTGAAAAAAATCGCAGTGACAAGCACACATATCAAGAAACCATTATTATTTGCTGGGGTTTGGGGGTAGCGCCCCCGAAAGCTAAAATGACTTTTATTATTTTATTAAGGTTGCGTGAGTTAATTTTATATCTTTTAATAGGAACCAAACCTACCTTTTATAACCGTTGGATGATCCCAGATGGATGGTAGGAATTCTATTTTGGGCCAAGGTTTAAAAGGACACAAAGATTCCCCCAAAAGTTTCCAAAATAGAGACACACGCCAAATCTATTTCAGGACAAATTTTTCAAAGTCATAAAGTTTCATTGAAATTATCTGAAATAGAGACACATGTCACGTAACCTACACCCTAACCTTAAATATCGACCACATATTGGTGAATATGGTTGTCAATTACGACAAGCTTTGGAAATTGTAGGTGAAATGTTTCAATTTATAGTGTCCAACAATTAATTTGATTGGAAATATTGTCATAGAAAAGGATAAAAATACATAAACCAATAGGCGATGAGCCTGGGCATTCGAACCAATATTTATAAAGTCCAGGTGACATGGACAACCTGATTTACATAATATATTCATGAAATCTTAGGTCGCAGACATGAGAGATTCGCCAAATGGTGAATATTTGCCACTAAAGTTTTCCCTGGTAAAAATATTCCTTAGATAGTCCTCTTTGAGTCGACATTTTAAGTTCATATGCTAATTCCTTGCACCAAAAGAGAAATTAGCCTCCATCGCTTCTTTGTTTTCCCACACTCTCCAAACTCAATCATTTTTTTTTGTCACACAAAATGATTTTGGAATGCAAGAAGGAATATATATAGATGTTCATGTCCCCTATTTGAATGCACCCACGGGAGAATGTACAAAGGTAGTGAAAGTAAAATTTTATTGTTCCACCTTCCCATACATTAATTACAAGTTTGTCCTCCTTCTTCCTTCGATGCAACTGCCAACTCAAAGTGTCCCATCATGTCACATCACCCAAACTCCATGATGTCACCATCCTCCAACCATTATGAGGCTACCACATCACATGCCAATTTGGATAGTGAGTTAGCAAGTGTATTTTCCTCATGGTAGATATGTGAGATTTTGAAGTTTTGAAAAAATCAAGTTTTTCCCTTATGATATCGACCACCTTTCGTAACCTCCACGTGAAATAATTGACAGATGCAATAGCATTAAAAATTATTTGGGAATCACCCTCCAAATGAAAATTTTCAACATGGAGCCTTTGTGCCAAATAAACCCCCAGCAGGGCTGCATGTACTTCTTCTTCATTATTAGTCACTACTCCTAAACATTTCTTCTTGATGGCAATGATATTACCCCTGGAATCCCTTGCAACACATCCGACACTAGATGGTCCCAAATTTGCCTTAGTAGAACCATCAAAGTTCACCTTGATCCAACCATCATCAGGAGTTTCCCATTTCACATCTTCCATGTGCGCCTTATGAGGATCAACCTCCATACAACCATTAACAGGTTAAAAATACTAACCTATAATTAAATGTAATATGAAATAGTAATAAACAAAGTATAAATACAAATGATGTTATAAACAAGGGAATACACTAAAAAGTAAAATAAAATAAAACTATAGAAAATATCAATTACCGTATATGAGTAGTGGAGGACAAAAATATGAAATCCATGGAAAAAGAAAGATGAAATGACATTTGATAAAACTTTTTGTTCTTTTCTATCAGAGAATTGTGTTGATGGTAAATAAAAATAAAAGTTTAAACCAGAATAATGGTCAAGAATACAAACAAAAAATCTGACAATCCATATTATTTGGATCTTGCATCGTTATACCTAAAATGTACATAAAAAGGTGAACAAATAGACAAAAATATAGTCAACACAATACCATTTGTATTAAAGGTGTGACATGTTGAATTCAACTAAAGTGAAAAACAAACGGGAAATCTAACGGTCAACCAACCAACAATGGTCGTGCATGCTTCTGGAATACTTGGAATCGTAGATGTGTAAAATTAGCTAAACCTTCTCAAATGATAAATGCCTTCATTGTAATTAACTCAAAAATATTATAAGAGGATATTTTTAAATGGATTAGTCTTATTTTTAAAATTATTTTTTTATTATTCTAGGGGGATTTTTGGAGGTTTTTGTTGTAAATAAAGGATATGGTTGTTTTGTGAAATCATATGGTTTTACACCATATTTGGTAAATTATGTGTATAAAAAGGGGGCAAATGGAGAGATGAGTAGTGAATTTTTGGAATAAAATTGTGAGAGAATTTATAGGAGATTAGAGAATTGGAATTAGGACTTTGATAGTGAATTGTTGTCCTTGTGCATTTGGAGCTTGAAGTCAATCTTGCTGCACGTGTACAAGGAAGTTTTTCTTTTGTAATTCATTATTGTTTGAGGAGACGTAAGGAGTCTGGTGGTACGCTAAATTTTGAGAATTTAGAAGTCTCAATCCATTATCAAGAAGCAAGTTTCTCCATACTAAAAAAAATCAAAGGAAGGAAGCTTTATGACACAAATAAATAGAACTAACTAATCGAAGCCTTCAGAAAATGTTGGAAATTTAACTTGTTACAAAGATGATGGCGACAAAGGCTTAAGATGGTCAAATTTTAAAAATCTAAAAACAAACTAGTTCGTGAAATCAAATTTCCTATCTCCAGCAGAAATATTAGCTTTTCACGAGGTGTTTTGGATTTTTGACCAAAGCCAAATCTGAAAGTTAGGTACTTATTTTTTAGTTAGTTTATTGTTTTTTCAAAATAATTTGTAATAAGGGTTTTGTCTTTTCACCCTAAAGAGGTGTGAAAGCCACACACACACACACACACACACACACACACACACATATATACATAATGTAAAATGTAAAGAGACAAGACAATACAATATAATACAATTTCACATATTTGGATAGTTTTGGATCAACAACTATAACATGGATCTGGATGTACTATTTTTTAAAAATCAATAAAGATAAGTCTTTTTCTTCATATATGCAATTGTTTCATTAATCATTTTACAATTATTCCCTCAGATAAACTAATAGAACTTCTTCAAAGTGATAGTTTGATGTGCATGCTTCTTGATATGATTTATAGTCTATATTTTCAATTGGTTTTCTCATTTTGCATGGTTAAATTATGTTGATTGAGGCCTCGGTCAATTGGGTTGTCATTAATCATTTTACAATTATTCCCTCGGATAAACTGATAGAACTTCTTCAAAGTGATAGTTTGATGTGCATGCTTCCTGATTTGATTCATAGTCTATATTTTCAATTGGTTTTCTCATTTTACATGGTTAAATTATGTTGATTGAGGCCTCAGTCAATTGGGTTGTCATCTAAGAAGTATTACCCTTTTGAAATATCTCTGAATTTGTTTTAGGTTGCATGTACATTCCATAACACCTTTGAAGTGATAAGTTTTCTTGTAAAACTATCTTTGAGGTTGAACATAAGATTGGAATGATAGTGATTCTATTGCCCATGGTTGATTAAGGCACTGGCATTTCTTTCTTATTTGGATTATAGTTATTTAGTTCATTGTTTATAGTTTTGTGACATCTTATCTATCTGTTCATTTCAAATTACATACACATTTACTAAACATTCTTTCAATTACTTAAAGTATTTTAATTCATAGTTCATGACATATTTCTTTCAGTTAGATTTCTTTCAAGTGCCTTGCCATACTTGAGAGAGAAGATTGAAGTGTTACTTATCTGCTATAAAAAGCCTTGTAACTTGAAGGATAAGTCAAGGTATAGGCCTACCAGCCTTGGTTCTGTAGAGCCAGAATTGCAGAAGTTCCAACCTTGCCTTGGTTGTGACTTGTTAGTTGGCCAAATCACTCGGGTTTCCCAGCATTGGATTGGCAAGTCCATAGGAAATCCAATTTGTTGATTTGAGCACCAACAGATTGGTAATTCTGCTGGGAAGTTGTTCAAAAGAACATTTTTGTATTTTATCTAGAAGCTCTGGTAATGTATTTAAGACTCTACTGGGAGAAAAGAAATTAGAAGATAGTAAGTATTTTCCTTCTTATAAGAAGGTGGCGACTCTATTGAACAAAGCATTTCAGTTAGTGTCTCTATTGAGGGAGAAAACTTAGAAGGAGATGGTGGATTGTTTTTTCAAATGTATCCATCATTTCAAAGAAATCCTTTTATTCCAGATGGTACTAGATCATTGGATCTTAGGAGATTTCAATACATCCCAAATAAGTTATCCCCTAAAATTTCACAACTTCTACCAAAGTTCCATGGAGAATGGGATGAATCGACACTACAACACTTGAATGCATTTTATACATTCATAGAAGATTATGAGGTTTTTACAGAGGATCAGGTGATGAGGCTATTTGTCAGGATGTTAAAAGATAATGCCAGACAAGTATATGAATCACTATGCACACAATTCATCTCATTATGGAGATAGTTTGAGCAATGTTTTCTTTATATGTTTCATTATGCCAGTGTTGAAGAAGAGAACATGTGCTATGAATGGTATGGAGACCAAAGTTGCAGCATGGAAGAAGATCCAAATTAAATTGTGGAAGAAGGATTGTACATGTCCCCTTTCGATACATTCTTCAATTTGGAAATATATGAAGGAGAATTTGCAATACATTTTTTCATGAGAATGATAAGGATTTATCAAAAAATACCTTCAGATATTAGGCCTTTTGGAATGGAATTAATGGATAAACTTTGTGAGTTGGGAATCTACTATGATTCTCAACTGAGAGCTTTTCTTGATAAAAAAATGTGAAGAGTTGAGGGTAGAAAGGGATGAATATAGGAAAAAATTTACAAGTACTCCAAATTTGAATGCTATTGAAACTTTTGATCAGACTAAAAGGGTTCCTGTACATGAAAACAATGATTTCGTGGAGGAAGAGAATCTGGATCAGGTTGAAGAGAAATATATACATGATGAGATTTGTATGGAGATAGGTATCAATAACCATGATGATGAGGAAGAATATATTCTTAGTACAGAAGAAATATCATATTTACTAGACATGGAATATCAAAAACATGTTGAGAAGAGTGGGTCAAATTTTTTTCTCAATGCACCATGATAAGCAATTTGATGGATCAGCACATACTTAGGGGGTACTAGATGAAGATGATAAATTTTAGGAATCAAATAATGGAGATGAAATAGAAAAACATACACCATATGAACACGAATAAGTTTTGGATGAAAGCTCTCATGGATATATGTTTGAGTTCTCTATATCCTTTAATCCATTATTTGAAGAATATTTTCTATGCAATCAAGTCCATCAACATCATGATAAAGAAAGTGGTCCTAGTGATCATTTTGAAGATGATGAAAATCAAAATATTTATGGGGAAGTGTATTCAGAAAGTGAGACATGCATTATTTCATCCTATGAGTAGAAGTTGTATCAAACATGTGAAGATGAGATGGAATCAAACAGGCATAATAAGAAGAATGTGTTGAAGATTAGTTCTGAAAATTATCCAAGTATCCTATCTGATCAAATTCTTGATAAGAAGGAAGTTCCTGAATGTGAGTTATCTCCAAATCCTATTTGTGAAGAGAAACAACATCTTGAGTATAGGGAAGATTGTGTATGTAAAGGCATCCAAGCATAAGATCTTAATCTAGTTACTTGTACGGTTGATCAAATGCATGTGGATCTTCTATTTAGAAAGGACTACAATGCACCTACTGAATTTTCTAAGGGTAAACAAAAGTCAAAGTGTGTTAATAAAGCAATGAATGTTGTCCATGAGAATGATGTCATCGTATTTGAGAGATCTAAAGTATTACATGATCAGAATTGTGTGTTCAACAGAGGAAAGAAGAAGTGTTCACTTTTTTGGGGGGGGCCTCGGGCCACCAAATTTCACTTTGCATCAAATTAAGTGTGGATACTTGGTATGCTTCTCCAGAGATAGCTGGAATCTCGCTATGCTCACAGGGAGCATACATCCCTAGAAAGAGCCACTATTGGTACCCTAAATTTTGATAATTTAGAAGTCCCAATCCATTATCAAGAACCAAGTTTCTCCATACTAAAAAAATTGAAGGAACGAAGCGTTATGACACAAATAAAAGGAACTAACTAATCGAAGCCTTCAAAAAATGCTGGAATTTTAACTTGCTACAAAGATGATGTTGACAGAGGCTTAAGATGGTCGAATTTTAAAAATCTAAAAATGACGCAGTTCGAAAAATCAAATTTCCTATCTCCAGCAGAAATATTAGCTTTTCACGAGGTGTTTTGGATTTTTGACCAAAGCCAAATCCGAAAGTTAGGTAGTTATTTTTTAGTTAGTTTATTGTTTTTTCAAAATAATT
>MU226477.1:4068499-4090421 GCA_018584345.1 Thuja plicata
TGATATTTACTATATTAAATGTATTATGTTTTGAAGGCCGACTTTGTAATATTTGTAATATTCATCTAGAGAGCCGACTTTGTAAAGTTATGAGATATATATGTAAGATCTTTTTGGTAAAGATTATGTATGTATATATGTATGTAATAGTTATCTAGAAGGGCAGACATGCAAATGGAAGAGAAAAGAATGGAAGAGCTATAAAGGAACTATCAAAGCATTTATGATGCTTGTCTTGTTCATGAATGAGAACCTTTTGTAACAGAATTACATTGTAAGAGTTGTAAGCTCAGAAGCCCCTAACAGGGTGTTGTGAACCTTTAGCAGGTTTTTTATTCCTCTAACAAGGAAATGTACTATGTAATATTCAGCTCCTAACAGGGCTAGGTCTCCTTACAAGGACATTATACTTTAGTACATGCTTGTGGGTATCATCCCCACCGGGGTTTTCCCTTGGCCAAGGTTTCCACGTAAACAAATCATGGTGTTATGACTATTGTGTAATTTGCTTATGTTCTTTACTTTACTGAAAATGAATGATTAATGTTTAAGTGGTTGAGGAATTAGTTTAAAGTGTTATTATACTGATTCACCCNCCCCCCTCTCAGTATAATCCAATCCTAACAATTGGTATAAGATATTTTGGCCCTTGGAGAGAAAGCCTAACAGCTTGAGGGAGATCAGAATGGATTTGGAAAGTTTGCAAGAGAATTTTGATGCTGCACTTGAAGACCTTGATAAAGAAAATGCAGAGAATGGACAATTGAGATTCAACATGTGAAGAGATGAGAAATTTATAAAGAAACTCAAAGAACAGCTTGAGCTTTCCAGAAGTCAAAGAGAAGATCTTGTGGTCCAGATAAAAGAAGATTTAGATGAGGACAATTCAGATCAAGTGAAGAAACTAAAAGAAGAAATTGAGACTCTGAAACTTGAAAATAAATCTATGGATAAATAAGTACAGATGCAGAAGAATGCTAAGAAGGAAATTGAAGAAACCTTAAATAGTGCATTGAATCAAATGAAGGATGAGGCTGACAACTACAAGAACAAATACTTGGAATCGGAGAAATATAATCAGATTGTGAAAGGTGAACTTGTTGAAGCAAAGAAACACATTGAGAAAATTCACACCAACAGTGACTTGATTGATGAATAGCTAGACAAACAAAAACCTAAAGGTGATATGACTGGTATTGGCTTCAATGAAGCTGAATGTTCAAAGAATTGGGAAGAGAAATCAGATGAGAAGATTGATGCTGAGAAACCATCTATTGAAGAACATAAAGAGAAAATCAGACCTTTCAGAGGTAGATGCTTTGGTTGCAATAGATTTGGACACATGAAGAGAGATTGCAGAGGTAATGCCCCTTTTAGTACTTTTTCTGGTTATTATTTTAATTGTAATGGATATGGGCACAAGAAGACTGAATGCAGAAGACCTAATCATTCTGGATATAGAAAAGGCAATGGAAGAGAACCTACAATGAAACCTACATGCTACAAATGTAATAACATTGGGCACATTGAAAATTACTATAAGTTACAATTTAATCAAGAAAGAAGACCTCCTATATATTACAAATGCAATAATCCAGGACATATAGAAAATTTTTGCAGGTATAATGGGGTAGATAATAGAAGAACACCACCTCCAATGAATTCACAGAAGAATGGAAATGATACTGCCAAGAGTGTTGGAGATGTGAAGAATAATTTTGAATTTTTTTTAAAGAAACCAGAAGACAAAAATAGTGGCAAGATTTGGCAGATCAAAGGAACAAGTGAGACATCAGTTCAGGGAGAGTCAGTAGATGCTACTGAATCTTTACCTGAAGGTAGCAAGATAGAATCAACCTAATTGGCCGATCATGGCCTTAGGGGGAGAATTGGATATAGACATCAAAATTTATCCTACCCTAAAATTCATCGATTGAGCTCATGCAAGCTTATGTGTGAACTAAGTCGACATCATGGATCATTTACCTAAGAGCGCACCATCCGCTGACTTGTATATTTTGTTCGCAATATTTAGCAGCCGACTAGACAGTTTAAAGTGAAAATGAAAGTTATAACCTAACTTGTATAAAGCACCATTTGATAACCTATCTATTCACCATTTGACAAAGATAAATCTAAGGAGATCAAAGAGTAGAAGCATTCAAACTATTCTACATTTTCCATGCGTGATCGATTGGAGCATAACATTCGAATTTCTACAGAGAAAGGTATTTTTCATCATCTAAGCTATGGATGCACCTATCATTTTTGATGTTGTTGATCGTCCTAGATCCAAATTCAATAAACATCCATATAAGTCTTGTGAAGAGGATCTAGAAGGAGCATTTTCACAAACCCCACATGGCGTATTGCACATAGAAGACATTAGGGCTTACAGACATTGTAAGTACAATACATTGGGAGAGAATGAAATATTCACTAAAATGGAAGATATGACTAAGAAAGGAATCATGAAGGAAGAATTCAAACACATTAGTCAGTTGAGCATAATGAATATTATGTATTTATGCGAGTTCAATGAAAACAAATGGTTCAAGATATTGATGAGCAGGGTTCATGATCAGTTCATATGGATTGGTGACCAACCTGTGAAGATTTGCAGTGACCTAATTCATGAGATCAGTGGATTAGACAACACCAAAGTTATACCTATTGTAGAAAATCATGTGAAGAAAGAAGTTGAAACCCTAACACATTCCAAATGGGATAGGAGGGAAATAACAGTAAGCGACATCTTTTAGCAAGATGTGAGATTGATTTCCATGATACTCACGATATAAATTCTACTACAGTAGCATACCTAACTCTGTATGTGCTGGAGTAATCATGATGGCATAGAGAATGGTAAAGGAAAACATAAAATATAACCTATGCAAAGTTCTGGCTCAACAATTTCTGGAGAATGTGAAGCTAGTGAAGAAGGATAAAAGTAAAACTTTCAGATTTGGTTCGTTATTGATGCATATGTTCATTCACATTGAGCACAAGTTTCCTAGTTTACATCCTAGTGGTTGGAAATCTGGAGTACCCAATGGCATACTAATTTCACAGAGTTACGAAAGACAGAATACTACTTGGGTAGATGGAGAATTATTTGCCATGATAAAAAATCTACAGAAACAGATGAAGACAAGATATAGGTTACATGAGGACATTGTGGAAAAGCACAAGGATACAATTTGTTTCTTGGTTGAAATTGATTGTGTATGTTTTGAAGTAGTTACACCTAGGAAGAAGTGGTAATACCCCATGGGTTATGAAGTGAGTTTTGAAATACTCACCATGCAAGTAGAACATGTTCTTGCATCAGAAGTTGACACAATAGAAGAAAGATGGGGAACATATGAATAAAATTCAGCAAAGGTGAAAGAGGAACAGTCTAGAGGACCAAGGAAAAGGAAAATTGCTAACCTTATTCATGACTACGGCATACAAGCTAGACTGACATAAGAGGAATTGAAAGAAGTCAAAAGAAAGATGGAAGAGAGATCTGTTGGAGTAGCAAGTGGAAGTACTGATGTCCCTATCATTCCTGAGGTAGTTATGGTAGATAGTCCACCTCCTCCACAATAGAAAACAAAACAAGTAGAGGTTGTCACTCCTAGAGTTACAAGATCAAGCAAGCCTAAAGAGAAAAGCACAACAAGAGAAGAGAAGAAAATAGAAAAACATATTTAGAAACCTGACATGAAGATGCTAGAGAAAAGAGCAATTGAACAAGGTAAATTGGTTTCAATTGATAAATACTATGAAATATATGAGGAATCAGACAAGCTTAAGATTGAAGATATTGTGATAGAGCATTTTCTTACCTTCAAGAAGAGCCTTCTAGAAATTGAAGTAAGTGTACCTACAAATCTATATGCAAAATTGGAGAGCAAAAAACATTTGGCACAGATTGAGGATGATCAGATCAGAAATCAGGAAATTGATAACATGATGCCTTTGATATCAGTACAAGAGAGGGATGGAATATTCAAAGATCTGAAACCTCTATTAAGAAAAAAGATTAGACTATTGAAGATAATGGGAAGGAAGTATGATGAAGTGACTGAGGAAACTCAGAAGGCATTAGAGAAGATTCTAATGAGCTCTACTTCTAGCAAGCCCTTACCTCCTAAAACAACATCTCCCACACAATTGGGAGTGGGTGAAAGACCTAAGGTGACAGAGACCTCTACATAGAAGAGCGAAGATAATCCTCCACCAAATTTCTATGTCTCTGGTGTGGCAGTGACCCTTGACCCCTCACAAGATGAGAAGGACCCTTTTGTAGAAAATTTGGACACTTCTATTGCAGATGAAGCAGAACAGAAAGAGGAAGTTGAAGAGAAAAAGGATGATGAACAGAAGATAGAACAAAAAAGAGTTGAAAAGAAAGAAGTAAACTCACCATCTATTTCATTGTTGGCAAGCACTGATGTAAATGTGGATAGCATGGATGAAGTTGAATTGGTAAAGCTAGCATTCACCGCATTAAACAAAGAAAAGGAAATATTTGAACAGAAAAGAGATAATAAGGAAAAATTAATCTCAAGAGCTATTGATACTGTGAATAAATTGCTTCCAGTACCTATAGTTTTCCAGCACAAAGATGACATTGAAAACTTGAAGATTACACTTGATGAATTTGATGGGTATCATGAAATTTTTTTGAAGATTGCAGAAGAGAAGGTTGAGAAGACATATTCAGAGAAGAAATTGACAGAAGTCTACAAGTCCATCTCATGGTACTTCGGCATTGTAAAAAATTGTTTGACAAATGCAAAGAGAAGCATTGGACATGGGAGAAAATTGTTTGGCTATTGCATGAATCCAGTTAGGCACATTTAGAATGTTGAGGACATTATTGCAAAGGCGAGAGAAAATCTAAATAGCTTGATGGACAGTTGTGAAACATTTTCACAATCCACAACAGAACTATATATATAAGTTACAAGGATATTGGCCAAACTCAGTGTATTGGATAATGAGAAAGGGAGTGTATTAAATATATTCAATTTGCTGAGGAGATTTATTACTCTAAAATTATCCATACTTGAAGCTCATCTCTCAGATTTGGAGAAGGTTGAAGATTAATTGACCAAAGGCTTTCCCACAGAGTTGAAAGAATATGAAACTACATCATTTTCAATGAATGGTTTGATTCACATCAGTCAGATTTTGTTCAAGACATGGAGCACAAAAGTAAAAATTTTAGAAGATTCTTTTCAGGATGTTCTGAAACTGGTAAGAAGGAACTAAGACCTATTTTTTTATATGCACCTTTGTCATTGTTTTCAAAGGGGGGGAAGAGAAAAAAAAAATTATGAAAAAGAGAAGAAGAAAATGAATAAAAATATGGAGAAGAGATAAGGAGAAGAAGAGACAGTTTTGTTTAGTTGGAACACTTAGATACTTTTTTTTTAAGTGTTGTCATCAATGCCAAAGGGAGAGATTGTTGGAAAGTGATCTATTTTTGTAAATGTGATTCACTTTTTGGTTGTCATTTATGGCAACACATCTAGGTTTAAGATCAATTACTTTGAAGATAAGTTTTGTTGATTCAGAAATTGACTAAGTATAGTAGCAGAGATACTGAAGTATTTTCAATGTCAAAGATAGAGATTGATGAATTAGGGAAAGAAACCTTAGAGGAAGATAGTATGGAGTATGTATGACCTCCACCTAAGATAAATTTGGATTTGGTTAAGTTTACAATGAGTTATAATTATTTGAAGACAGATATACTGCAGAAGAACAATGATACAGAGCAGTTGGACAATAGTGAAGACTGAGGGAGTATGACTTGGACTCCAGGAAATTGAAGTTGTATTTTGGTTGTTGATAGCCTATACATTGACTATGCAAGAGCACTAACTATGCATTTGATATTTACTATATTAAATATATTATTTTTTGAAGGTCGACTTTGTAATATTTGTAATATTCATCTAGAGAGCCGACTTTGTAAAGTTATGAGATATATATGTAAGATCTTTTTGGTAAAGATTATGTATGCATATATGTAATAGTTATCTAGAAGGGAAAACATAAAAATGGAAGAGAAGAGAATGGCAGAGCTATAAAGGAACTATCAAAGCATTTTTGATTCTTGTCTTGTTCATGAATGGGAACCTTTTGTAACAGAATTACATTGTAAGAGTTGTAATCTCAAAAGCCCCTAACAGGGTGTTGTGAACCTTTAATAGGGTTGTTATTCCTCTAAAAAGTAAATTTACTATGTAATATTCAGATCCTAATAGGGCTAGGTCTCCTTATAGGGAAATTATATATTAGTACATGCTTGTGGGTATCATCCCCACCGGAGTTTTCCCTTGGCCAGGGTTTCCTCGTAAACAAATCATGGTGTTATGAGTATTGTGTAATTTTCTTATGTTCTTTACTTTACTATAAATGAATGATTAATGTTTAAGTGGTTGAGTAATTAGTTTGAAGTTCTATTATACTAATTCACCCGCCCCCCCTCTCAGTATAATCCAATCCTAACAAAGATTGATGAGTTTACAAAGAGAAATGAAGAACATAGCAGTAAAGAGCCTGAGTACTATAGGAACTTTGTGTATTATGAACCTGATACTATACCTAAGACACATGCAATGGTGATTGGACATCAACCATGTCAACCACTAAATTCATCAGCACAAATCTTGTTGCAACCTGTGCAACCAGTGTTGCTAACTGAAGAAAACTGAGTCATAGACAAAGGGAATCGAGTCACAGACAAAGGGAACCGAGTCACAGATAGAGGCACCCGAGTCACAAAGAGAGGCACCCAAGTCTAAAATAGTGGAACTCAAGTATCAGACAAAAGAACATAACAGAATATTTGAGCATGGTGAACCTAGTAGATCAAGCCCAAAATCAAATAGGAAGGAACCTATACTTGCAAAGTATGTCAGAAGGCATCATGCACCTGAGAAAATAATTGGAGATTAGACAGAAGGTATAATGACAAGGAACAAAATCAAAGTTACATGTTTTCTTAGTGAAATTGAACCTAGAACTATTAAAGATGCATTGAATGATGAAAGCTATATCGAAGAAATGAATGAATAGATTGAGGAGATAGAAAAGAAAAAAACCTGGACTCTTGTACCTAGACCAAAATCTAAAAATGTGATTGGTACTAAGTGGGTTTTCAGAAAAAAGATGAATGAAAAAGGAGAAGTTTCCATAAACAAAGAAATACTAGTATGTAAAGGATATGCTCAAGAAGAGGGTATTGATTATGGAGAAACTTTTTCTCGTGTTTCAAGACTTGAAGGAGTCATAACTCTTTTGGCATATGCTACACACAAAGGATTCAAGGTATATCAAATAGATGTAAAATCTGCATTCTTGAATGGAATCCTAGAAGAGGAAGTCTATATTGAGAAATGTGAAGGTTTTGTAGATCCTAACAAAAGGAATATGGTTTAGAAACTGCATAAAGCATTGTATGGACTGAAACAAGCTCCTAGAGATTGGTATGAGAGATTGCATGGTTACTTGATAAGTATTGGATTTTAGAGAACTAATGACAATAGTAGCTTGTACATCAAAGAAGGACCTCATAACAAGATACTATTAGCAGAGATATTTGTGGATGACATACTATTTATTGGACGTGATGATTTATATAAAGCATTCTCCGGAGCTATGAGTAAGGAATTTGAGATGTCCATGTTTGGTGAAATAAAATTCTTTGTTGCTTTACAAGTTTATCAGATGACGGATGGTATCTATATTACTCAGTCTAAATACATCAAAGAGACACTAAAGAAATTAGGGATGGAAGATTCCAGACCAGTTGGAACACCTATGCCTACTGGACATAAGTTGTCTAAGGATGATGAATCAAAGGAGGTAAATCAGACTACCTACAAATCCATGATAGGTAAAATTCAATATGTTGTTCACAATAGACCTCATATTGCATTAGCGGTCAGTATTATTGCAAGGTTTTTTAGCTAATCCTAGAGAGAATCATTTGATGGCTATCAAAAGGTTTCTAAGATATCTTAAGGGTACTGAAGATTACGGATTATGGTATAAGAAAGGAGGAAACTTTGATTTGAAGAATTTTACTGGTGCTGATTGGGCAGGAAGTGTAGATGATAGAAAGGGCACAAGTGGTGGAGCATTATTTCTTGGAAAGAGGTTAGTCTCCTAGACAAGAAAGAAATAGAACTATATTTCTCAGTCTACAACAGAGGTAGAATATGTTTCTGCAGTAGTGAATTGTTCAAATATCATATGGTTCAAACAACTATTGTCAGGTATGAAGGAGGAAATCAAAGAACCAGTTATTACCTACTGTGAAAATACCAGTACTATTAACATTTTAAAGAACCATGTGATGCATACTAAGACTAAACATATAGCAATAAAGTATCACTTCTTGAGATAATTGGTTCAAGAAAAGGAAGTAAGATTGGAATATGTGAATACTAAAGAACAAATTGCATACATATTCACAAAACCGTTACCTAAGGATGCATTTTTGTATCTTAGAGAAAAGCTAGGGGTGATTCCCCTAATTGAGGCTCACTATAATACAGTTTAGTGATGCATCAACCGAGCTACAAAACGGATTTAACATGTTGATGCAGATATTTAGAGCTTATTGCATATGAATCAATACAAAAAGGTAATTTACAAATTCATTGGATATGTATTGGATGGTGTCTTTGGCATTGGTTGTCAAAGAGGGAGAGATTATTGATGTCATAAAGATTACTAAGGGAGAGATTGATGACAGGGGGAGAAATTTTATTAGAAAACAGAGATTAATGTAAGAGGGAGAAATATGTATTTCAATGATTGTGAAGACAAAGGGAGTTTTTGGATGAGAGTCAAAATGAAGCTAAGGACATTAATAAAATTTGATTCTTATGTTTTTTTCTCTATAATTCTTTGTATTATGACATGTTGTGTTTCCATCAATGCCAAAGAGGAAGATTGTTGATGACAATTATTCAATTGTGTATTGTTATTGATGTTTACACAAGTGTAGTGATGTTTACACAAATGTCTAATCCTATTCGAGCACAGTCAGTTTATGCCAAGCACTTTTGGGAATTGAAGAAGACCAAAGTGATTTTTACTTCTAACCAAGTTCACTCGGGCATTACAGTTTTGGTCGGGCATTGAAGGATTTTAGTATTAACCGAGTTATGCTTTCAGTGACAGTCGATTAACAACAGTTTATATTTTATGGTTAATTGGTTATATGAAGCCAAAAAACTTAAGTTTTATTAATTATTTGGAAGGTTATTAAGGCCGACTTGACAAGGCTTATCATATATATAAGGTCAAGTTTGGATTGAATAAGTGTGTGAAAAGAAAGTGAAACAGTGTAAGTTTTGATATGAAGTGTGGAGGCGAAATCATATGGGATTCTGATTGAGGACAGAACATATAGAGCTGAAGTAGAATATCTGATCAGTGAGGATCAAGTTTTATAAGCCAGAGCAGAGATTTGAATCAAAAAAGATAGTTGATTCTCAAAATAGGTCAATCCATTGTTACTCTCTAACAATTGTAGCAGTGATCAAAATCTCTTAACAGAGTAGACTTAACAGTCTTTTGTAAATCCTCTCACAAGGTGGCATTTCTACATTGAAGTGTTTGAAGACCTCTAACAAGGCCACTCCTTGTAGGGTGATTAAATCCTCTAACATGGTTGCACCTAACAGTGTGTTATTGTAACCTTTAACAGGGTTGTCTCCTAACAGGGATCACTTCAGAAGAGTGAAAAACAATGACTAGTTGCAATTGGTGGTTTTTTCCATATTAGGTTTCCACGTTAAATCTTGGTGTTATCTGTGTACATTTTATTTTCTTTAAGGTTTATGTTTCTACAATTAATTACTAAAGGATAATCACATTTAATATCTTAAGATTTGCTACGTTAACTGAGTGACAATAGAATTTCTGTGTTAACCGAGCAACAGTGATAAGTTTGTTTAAGACATCTAAGGGACTTGGATTTGTTTTTGTGGTAACTGATTCACCCCTCCCCTCTTAGTTACTCAACTCATTCCCAACAGTTAATACAACTCACATAGAGTATTTGTAGGGATTTGAGTTGTTAAAACAACCCATTATCTTTAGGATATTTATCATAGGAGGTTTCCTATAACACGAGATATGTAAATACTATAAATAGGTAACCTATACTTGAATGAAAAGGAAGAAACACACATTACTTAGTTTTTTATTATTCTTTCTTCTTTGTCTCTACCATATTTCTAATAGAAGGTGCATTAGATAGTGACCTAACTCCTCAAAAATTCACAAGCCTTCATTAATTACTTGGACAAGGAAATTCCCTAAACTTGGCCATAATATTGTTTGTTCAAGCATCTAGTTGCCTAGTCCTCACCTCTAAATACCATAAAAATTAACTAGTAGGTGCATACTTCTATTTCCAACATACTTCATAACTATATAAATTTTATCTAAGTGCATATGTTTGTTGGCATAACTGATACAAAGATAAGTTGAGTATGTTATGATTTGATGATAGGTTGATCAGTTATGATTGTTAGAGTAATAGTCTATCAGGTTATTAATTAAATCATTATGATCTAATTACTAACTCACCTATTCACTCTAGTTTGCTTTAGCTAACCTTAGGGTTTCCCTTTTAGGGCTTCGTGATTCCTTTTATAAGGATTCACTTCTTAGCTTTCATTACAGAGTTTTTTACATCACATTGTAATTCATAGAAACATATTGTTAATATATTGTTTCCTATTGCATACGATGTCTCTGGATTTTTGGCCTCCATAGCTTCTCTCTTCTGTCTTTTTCTTCTTCCTTGTAACTGTCATGCATGTAGGTGGTCTTGGGAAGATTAGCTTTCAGCCTAATCTTACATGGTATCAGAGCTCTCTTGTTGTTCATTGTTCCTGTTTTGTTGAAGCACAGAGGGTTTCAGAAGCTTTTTCGGTGTCTTTTATTGGATCTGGGGGGTCTTTATTTTTTGAAGCACTTTGGACCAAAACTGACCTCACGGTCTCATCCGGAAGGCCAAAAAACCCCAGAATCCATATAAAACTTGTCCAGTTTGGACAACTTGACCCCGAGGCAAAAAAAATTTGGTTTTCAATGCCGTACGGGCACGAAAACCGAGAAAAAAATTTAAAAAAACCTTATTTTTAAAGGTTTTTATGCGTTTTCATTACACAAACTGTGTTAATCTTCGGGCGCCACCGGCGCTCCACCGCCGCCGGTCGGTGGTCGGCCCGCCACCCAGCCTGCTCGGCGGCCCTCGCCGCTCCGCCGCCCCTGTGGCCTCTCCGCGGCCCCTGCCTCTCAACCACTCTGTGGCCCCTCCCTGCCAGTGGTTCTTCTCTCTACACCACCCCCTGCGGCCCGCTCCACCAGCTCGAGCCGCTCCCTCCTACTCCGCGCCACCAGGCTTCCGCCCAGCCACCGCTCCGCCGATGGCGGGCTTTTTTGATAGCCCCTGTGGGCATTTAAAGCCCAGCGGCCGGTCATATGCTGGACCAAGGGCCCCAGTTAAGCCCCCTGCGCGCCATACGCTTAGGGGCGCTCTTTTTTTTGGCCCCAGGGGCTTATTTTCTGCCTTTTGGAGCATTTTTGAGCCCTTATCGCCTTTTTGGCTCTATCTGGAGCATACAGAGGCCTTTTTACGACTTCGTTATATCGTCGGAAAGCTCTTTCTGAGCTCTTTCCAACTATGGTGATTTGGTTTTTTGGGTCTGCTATTTTGATAGCATTTTTTTCTGTTGAAGTCTGATGTTTGTTCTTGCCTTCTGGGAGTCATATCTGGCTCATCCGGACTCCATTTTTGGCAAATGAGATATCGTCGGAAAGCTGGTTCAGTGAACTATTCAGTTGTAGGGGTCTTTTTTCTAGATTTTTCTCTAGGTTTTCTCTCCTCTGAGTTTGGCAGTTTATGCACTCTGGTGGATTGCTTGGTTCTACAGGTCTTGGGATCTCTTCTTCTGATATTCTAACTCACTCTTCTTTCTAACTTCTAAGCTTGTATGCTTCTTCTGATGCATTTTTGTTCTATAAATGCACTAAGATAAAGTGCCTACTTCTTCTTTTTTGGGATTTTGAGCACCTTGTATGGTTGTTGTACTTGCACTCAGTTATAAAGTGCCATGGGGGGTTATGATGTTTTTGCCATTTTAGGCACATCCACCTTTGTCAAGTGAGCGTACCTTCCATGACATTAGCCCATTCTATGTATCAGTGACACTGCCCTTTATTCTGTGTTTGTACTTCTGTTGCACTGTTGGTGATCCTGGTTCTGCTTTCTGCAGATGTTTCTGGCATTGCATTTCAGTGTTCCTGTCACCTCTCCCAGTTCAGCATTATGGGGGGGTTCACCTGTTGGTTCTATTGCTTCCTAGTTCAATTGATTATCTCTTCAGACATTGTCTTCTCTACCTGGTCATGCACTTCAGTGGGGGTTCCAGCAGTTTCTTCTGATAGAGTTTTCAGCTACATGCTTCGGAGATGCTTATTGCCCATTCTTGTTCCTTTCTCTGGGACATCTTTTCCCTAGATTGAAGGCTTAGTTTCCTTCATCTAGTTTGCTTTCTTGTTTTGGGTACCTGATCAGGCCTTGTTGCCAGGATCCATCTTTCCTACTTTCTGCAGTTGTTTCCTAGGTTTTGCTTCTCCCTAAGCTTATCTTAAGGGGGGGTGTTAGAGTAATAGTCTATCGGGTTATTAATTAAATCATTATGATCTAATTAATAACTCACCTATTCACTCTAGTTTGCTTTAGCTAACCTTAGGGTTTCCCTTTTAGGGCTTCATGATTCCTTTTATAAGGATTCACTTCTTAGTTTTCATTACAGAGTTTTTTACATCACATTGTAATTCATAGAAACATATTGTTAATATATTATTTCCTGTTGCATATGATGTCTCTGGCTTTTTGGCCTCCATAGCTTCTCTCTTCTGTCTTTTACTTCTGCCTTGTAACTATCATGCATGCAGGTGGTCTTGGGAAGATTAGATTTCAGCCTAATCTTACAATGATGTGGTCATTTATGTCAACTTAGTGTTTTTTGGTTGACAGTGTGCCTATTATGCTGATGTATGTTCAATAGGTTGGATCTAGCACTATGGGAAGAGTTGGTATGTGCGATTATAATGGAAGACTAAGTGATGTCTCTAGATGTTAATCTATGAACACATAGGTTTATCATATGTATGGTGTGACTCATGATTGATTGAAGGTTGACAGGTCAACAAGAAGAACAAGATATATCCAATGAGGAATGATATTATGATTGTGTCAAATAGGTTTGGATTCAGGTGTTGTGGTTCAGGATATGTTATCTTGACTATGTTATGGGGTTGTTTTTGTGACCACATCATGAGTTGGTGACTGAAAGACTAAGTTTCAATGGACAAGAGATCGTTCAGTGAAAAGTAAAAGTTCTTAAAATAATCAGTCAGATACTCAATCGGTGATGATGAATCATGTTATGGTAAGTGGTTATGTGTTCTAGGGATTGTGGTGATATTGCAAATCAACATGGATTGATGAGTTGGAATTTTTATGATCATTATGATCAAATTTATTGAAGTTGTGAAAGAACATTGGAAAGTGTATTGTGGTTTGAATTTTCTTTGTCAAATTGATGTACAATAAATTTGAAGGCCAACCTGAAGTTGTAATCAAATATTCTAGATTGATAATACGCTTTAGGCTTTAAGGATTGAGTAAGAAATATTGTAATACATTTTGTAAGGAGGTTAAATGTCCTAATTAACTTTTAATGTATTTATATGCAAAGTGTTGTATAATGCAAGTGTAGATCATAGATGAGAAGGTGTGGTTGATTAAAGAGAGAAGATTGTCTACAAGAAGCAAAAGTATTGTGCTTAATTGGAACTGAAAAAGAAAAGGAGGCATGCTACACCCATATCATTGTACTTGTTGATTCTTAATAGTTTATGTGAGCAAATCCCTTAACTAGGTAGACTTTAACAGGTCTATTTTCTAAATCCTTTAACCAGGTGACTCTTTAATTAGGGTTTGAAAATCCTTAACAGGGTTACTCCTAATAGGGTAAAGCTCCTAACAGAGCTAGACATAAATCCCTTAACGGGATGGCTCCTAATAAGGTCTTTCTCTTAATAGAGCATTTGTAATCTCCTAGCAAGGCTAAGCTCTTAACCAAGCGTACTTCAGAAGAGTGCAAAATTATTTGTGGGTGTCATCCCCACACATGGTTTTTCCCAGTTGCCTTTCCACGAGAAAAATATTGGTGTTATTGTGTTGCATGGTTGTTAATGTTTATCTTCATTAGTTTGTTTATTCATGCAATGGATGTTAATTGATGCAAGTTATTGAATGGTAGTTGAAAATTTTAATTTGGTATATTACTGATTCACCCCAACTTCTCAGTAATCTTGGATCTAATAATAATAACAATTGGTATCATATAATTGGTCCTCTTTGTGGTAAGCCTAGCAACTTGAGGAAAAGATCCAATGATGAGGAAGGAGCCTCCCAAGTTATCTAAAGGAAACTACATGGTATGGAGTGATAGAATGATGTTATATCTAAAAGGTATGGGATCACAATATTGGATGCATGTCATATGCAAGTATACCACTCCTACTAGAACAACAAGAGAATACTCAAGCACAAGAAGCTATTGTAAGTACCTTATCTTATATTGAATATGTTATTGTTCATAGACTTGATACTTCCAATGATGTTTGGGAAAATTTGAAACTAATCTAAATGTAATCACCTAAAAATGGTCTAGCAAACCCATAGCCCCTATTTCGATTAGTTGGCCATAAAAATCCTAAATCAAAGGAATTCATCGCTAGACTCTAATTATGGGAGCATTTAATCAAACTTTATTGCATAGTTAAATATAAATTGTTGAATCAAATTATCAATCAAAGCTCAACTTATTTAATTGCTTAAACTATAGAGTTCAATTAAAAGTCCTAAACACTTTTAATTAAATGAACCCATTCACACATGCTCACACATGTGTGAGCACACAAAATTCAAGTAAAAGCAATTCAAAGGGGATAATTACCAAATTTGTCTCATTCTCCCTCAAACAAGCACAAGGTTGACCAATCAATGACCTTCCACCTAGATCAATCCCACATGGATCAAAGTGGAATGAATCTCAACCACCCTTCATGGCTCAATCTTGACCGTTCATTTTGAGGAATTTCATATAAAAGGGATAGCTCCCCTTTCTCAAAGGGATGAAATTTGGAGAAGCAAAGTTATAGTGTTATTTTAGTTCTATGTTTTTATCATGTTCTAGCCTCCATTTTCATGGTAGTTTAGTTGATGCATTTTGGTTCTAACATGAATTTCTAGCTTCATTTCCTTAGTTTGTAGCCACATTCTTGTTTAGATCACTTCATGCTTAATATGCATTTAGCTTAGTAGTTTTCATGCATTTCACCTCCAAGTTTTTGAGGGAAAAGTATGCAAGTTCATGCATCTGGACCATCTCTTGAATCTTCCATTTTGGATTCATCTAGTCACTGATTCTAAATTTCAACCTGATGAGCATCCTCCAAGAATCAAACTCACTTCAACTAGGAAGCAATAAGCAGCTCTTGAGGGTAGTTTACATAATGATTTGATTTCAATTTGATGATACTAACCCTTGAATTAATGGTTTATTGAGTGTTTGGGGTATCAAGTTGAAGACCACATTTAACACACACACATTTGGCACCCACTATGGAGCTAGAACTGGTTTTTTGCCCCAATTCTCAATATTTTTGATATTTTGACAAAACTGCGCTCATTGTCAGTTGATGTTTCATACTTGTTCGTACGACAAATCACTAAATAGTACGACAAATCATTTCATAACATTTCTATTGTTGTGCGAGTTGATACTTGATTTGAATTGTCATACTAACCTGTTATAATTTTCATATAGGAGATCATCCTAACATGTTTTGTCGTATGGTTACATTTATATTATCGTACGAGTTTTGATGCCAGAGAGTTTTCTATACTTTTTCATTTCAAAAATAGAGAGCATTTTTAGGGGTTCATTTAATTTGATTTTGGATTGACAATCTCTAACATTCTTGTGTTGGTCTTTTGGCTCTCTCATTTGACAACTTAATATGTTTTTTGCAGGACATTTAGTAGAAAGCTCACTTGTCAAAGTCACACTAGCACACTTATTTTTGCAAACTACTAAAGTTTTGTGCTTGTAGGACATTTGAAAAATAAAGAATCCCATTGAAACTACTAAACATTTTTGTTTATAGGTTTCCTAATGAATTCATGAACCAAATGACCATTTTTTCTTTAAATGGTTATTTAGGCACCTATTTTAAATAGGGTATTAATTGAGTGAGTCAAGATAAAACATTAAGGGACTATGCTCTCTTCTCTTTTAGGGAAGATCAGAAACCTAGACATGTTTTAACTTATCTTAGAAAAGTAATCTTTTGGGAAAACTTGGAGTGTTTGATGTGTTTGGGAAACACAAAGAGAAATAGGATATTATGCTCTTCTCCTCTTTGAGGAAGAAGGAGAAATCCAAACCTTCTCTTTGCTATCCATTTGTTTTTCATGCATACCTTTTAGATGGGCCTTTCGGTTGAGGAAAAAATATTTCGGGAATGACCCAGATGAGAATGAGGTGTGAGCCACACCACTCCAACTCACGTTAATAAAATTTGCTTCTTCAAGTTAAAGCCTCCAAAGCCAGGTACCATTTGAGCTTATACTTAGCTCTCACCTAACACATAGTAGGGTCTTCAGGTCTCAATCACATTTTCATGACTACTGTGCTAAGGTGCCTTGTGGGGCTATATGCCTGAATTGTGCTTGTGTGGATGTAAAGGATGTATTTGAACTGAGACCCTTACTAGAATCGATGGAGTATAAACCACTCAGTTCACCTCCAAAAGTGGATAATCCAAGTGCAAGGGAGATAGTAACTCCCCTAATACACTCATCATATCATTCCCTCATTATTGTTTGGAATCGGCTAATACAACATCATGAATGGATCCATGGCGTGCTTGGTGATGACCATATTCTAATTATCTATTGGATGTGTACCTAATTCAACAAGAGCAAATTTTCTTACCAAGGCCAAATTGACTCTAGAGATAAGAAGTGTTTGATTTTAACTCCTTTGTGTTTTATGTGTTTGAATCACCTAAAATTGACACCAAAACAAAATAAACACTTTCATACATTGACAGTTTCACCTCAAGATTGCGCAAATTGGTCCAAATTCACTCAAAACAAGTGGCAAACTATCCATGCACTACTCTGTCATTTTCACCTATTTGAGTTGTCATTCGATAAAACACTGTAACAATAGAAACTTGTATGAGAGCCTAGGAATTGTTGTATGGGAACTTTGGAATTGTGTTATGAGCTCACATCAGAATCTAGTCAGTTACTTTGATCTTTGGCATCCTTGTGTTCACTTTACTACTCATTTGTGTTGCATGAATTAATCACAATACCTTCTCACAACAATCATTAGTTCTTGATTAGGTGGCTTGACTCATCATCATCTTTCATCCTAGATTATTGAATGATCTTCCTTGTGTGTTATCTCATCAATAGTCAACCCAAATTAGCTTGGTCACAAGTGTCATCCAGCAGACATTCAGGTCTCAAAACACAATACCTTGTATCAAGCTCAATAATATTTCACCGACACATCTCTTACCAAGCTCTCAAAAAAGTGATCATTTGGAAATCTTTGACATTGACCCATCAATATAGTCATTCTAAAGTCTTAACTACAACTATCTTTCATGGTACAAACTAGAAGCCAACAACAAAAATATGATCTCCATTCAAAGGGAAAATCTATCGATTATTCTACCCTAAGACCCTTGTCCTATGAGAAACCAAGATCTACTCAAAGGATTCCAAATCAAGCAACACCAACTATCTATCCATTGATACCCTTGTTTCAAATGTCAAGATCTCAATATTAATCGACTCATACTACACGTCAAAACACATTGACAATGTTAGCCTATGACTAGGGATCTAGCTAAGGAGGACAGAGTCACCACACTAGTGTTTCCTCCTTGGTTGAGGAACCTACTTAAGAGGAAATCCAAATATGTCAACAAGACAAACACTTTCAAAAGATGATGCAAATCATTATGCAAATGGACAAGGATAAATACTTCATACACTTAGCATCCACGGGTGTTAAACTTCCTCCCAACTTTAATATCGAAGGATTAATACAACATGAGGAAGAATATTCTATTACTATCCTTAATCAACAGTTACAAGACATGAGACCTAAACTTAGGGAATTGAAAAAATAAAAAGAAAAACCTTCTAACAAATACTCGCTGGAGTCTATATGTCCCTTTTTGTTTGCTAAAAACTTACACATGTCACCATTTCCTCCTAAGGTTGAGATACCAAAATATGACAAGTACAATGGGGAGGGTGACCCTCAAGATCATGTGATGGAATTTTGTGCTCTTATCATGGATTTTATGCATGAAAGGATATATCTAATGTGGTTGTTCCCACAGAGCCTTAGCGGCCAAACCTTGGAATGGTTCAAAAAAATCTCACCTGGTATTCAAACATTTGATGAGCTCATGCAAAAGTTCATCCAACATTATTCTTACAACATATTGCATATGATCACCTTGCTAAATATATGCAACACCAAACAAAAAAAATGGTGAACCTTTTGTCAAATTCCTTCAAAGATGGAGAAAGATATTCACAAGATATCCTAGACAAATCCCAGAAACTAAGAAAAATGACATCTTCATTAACAACTTGGTACCTGAGATGAATTATGCAATCTAGATGCAAAAGCATACTACCTTTAGTGAATTGGTGGAAAGTCCTATCTGAATCGAAGAAGTTCTTATGAAGAAAGGTGAACTAACCTTATACAAGGACATCAAACCCTCCATCAATCCTAACAATAACAATGGTAAAGACAAAAGCAAGTATTGGAATAAGAGAAATAATGTGGTCAATGATGGAGTGTTTGAATCACCTGATTTCAAACCCAAAGAACTAGTATTCAACCTATTTAGTAGCATACAAGATGCTAAGAATAGTGTGAATGCTCCAACACCATTCAAGAACAATCAAGATGCACAAAAAGAAAAAGCACCATGGATATCGAAACCCAAGTGAAATTTCACTCCTCTTAGGGAACCTCTTGAAACTGCATTAAAGACTCTGGTGGCTCATAAAATCATCACGATACCAGAATCAAAGCCTAGGGAACTGACAGTTAACCCAAGTGGTGGAACAACAATCACTTTTGTGAATATCATAAGAACAAAGGACACTTAACTAATGAATGCATGAAGCTGAAGCATGTCATCCAAGACCTAATTGATAATGAAACCATCATAGTTGATGGGCATCAGTCAAATAGTGATCACAAGGCTTTCAAACAACCCTTACCCTTGTATGAATGGGGAGAATGTTCAAAGAACCAAGGAGCTAAGATAAATTACACCTATCCTATGATGACAATGTGATCCACATGCTTGAACCATCTAATCAATCAACTAATTTGATCATCATCAAAGAAAAAAAGGAGTATGAATCTGCCAACACTCTCATAAGGAATCAAGCTAAGGTTACTCTTAAGGGAGTAGCTTCGTCATCAAAACAACCTATTGAATTAAAACCCTCAACATAGAAGCAATTGGTCACATCAGTCCCAACTATGAACTAAAATTTGGTTGATCAGTTATAGAGAACTCCAGACCGAATTTCCATTCTGGAATTACTTAAAATCTCACCATCACATAAGGATATTCTTGAAATGACTCTTTTAGAAACAATTGTTCCAAAGGACCTTGGTGTTGATTGGTTCCAAACTATGGTTGGCCATCTGACCTCCCCCCATTATCTGTCCTTTTTAGAAGATGATGATAAATCGTCGAATCACATGCATAACCAACCCCTACATATTGAGGTCTTGATCCAAAAAACATAGAGTCAAATGCATCTTGATAGATTGAGGTGCCAGTTTTAATATTTGTAGTCTTAAGCTCGTGACAACATTAGGTTTTTCATAACACACTATAGATCCTAGAAGGAAGATCACCATAAAGGCATATGATGAGGAAGAAAGGTCATCCAAAGGATTGGTTGTGTTACCTATTAGATTGGGACCAATTGAGAGAGATGTAATTTGTCAAGTGTTGGATTTACCTTTGGCATACAATATTCTATTAGGAAGACCTTGGATTCATGACATGCAGATGGTCCCCTCAACATATCATCAATGTGTAAAATTACTGCACAACGGAGTGGAGATCTCTATTCTAGATGATAGAAAAACACTCTTGTAACACTTTGAAGCAAGCAAACAACATGGCTCTGCATAACAAAGAAGTGTCTAAGGAGAAAGGATCTAAAAGTTCCCGAACAACACTCCTAAAGAGATTTGAGGATAAATTGAAAATCAAAAACACTGGAATGGGAGAATATCAGTTGCATCCTTCACTGTCTATGTCTAATCTCCCTACATCTCCTAGATCTTATGGAATTCCCTTATCATTATTCAATCCTTCTAGCACTCAAAAATTAGAAATACATGAAGGTACTGGTATGGTGAATGCTTGTGTCTCTCTCTTAGATAAAAATAAAGAAAAGGTTGTTCTTTCTGGGCTCTACAAAGGAGAAGAGCACAATCAATAAGTCAAACATGTTGAGATCTCTCCACAGAAATATAGAAAAGGATACCAACTCATGCAACAAATGGGGTACAAAGGAAAAGGTCCCTTAGGCAAGGATAAAGGGTTGTTAGAACCCCTACACAACGAGTTTCAAAGTCCCATAGACAAAACATGGATATGATATCATGAACAGACCTCTCATCCTTCCACTAGAAATGCTCTCATAGGCATTCCAATAGAGGTCTCTGATGATGAGACTTAAGAAGAAGAAAAATTTACACAATTATCCTTTGAAAGAGTGTTACACATACAATCAAAAAATCCCAACTATGAAGGAGAATATTATATCCCACCTCCATTCAAAACCCCCTTCAACCCAAAAAAATAAATGTCCCAACAATTAAAAGAGGCAAATGAATTGACTGAAGAAGAAGGGGTAAACCCACAACAAGTCGAGTCAGGACTAGAAAAAGAAGTTGAACCTGAGGGAAAAAACCCTATTTGGGAGCAACTAGTCAGTATTGCTCACATACCTTACTTACCCCATTTCATGGATACAAGGGTACACACAATTGAGGTCTCTCCATCTCACCTCACATTCGTACAAGAATGTGAAGAACAAGACACAGTGAAAGAAGGTGAGAGTCAACAAGAATAAGAAGGAAACTATAGTGAAGATGAAGGATTTTTAATGACTCTAGCACAATACCTGGAAACATTTGATCATAGTCACATATATCCTAGTGTATATGAATTTGGTCAAGACATATAAAATGACCTATAAGGATGACATCTTAACTGGGGGAAACTAGTTTCTCCTACTTATGTCCAAGACATACCTCATTCTCTGAGCACAAGTTCTAATGAATATAAATGGGATTCGCTCTCAGATAACACAATATATATTGAAGTTGATGTCATCCATAAATATGCACCTAAATTTGAACAAGGATAAAGATCCAATACTATGCAAACACCACTTCTTCCCCAAAACATCAATTGGAACTTTGGGAATGATGATGATGGGGAGGTCACCTTTCTCTCTGAGACTCCTACTCTTTCTATGGAATCTCACCTTGGATCCTATTCAATTCAGGACCCTCTAGACTCACACTTGAGTCTCTTAGGGCTACTCTCAGACCCTAACTAGAAGAACTTATCTATTCCCTCTCTCCTAGGTTTCCTACCCACCGAAATGCTTCACTCTTCACCTTATCTTACTCTTCATGACTGAATCAAATCAGTCATGCACCTTTCT
>MU226477.1:4096778-4108146 GCA_018584345.1 Thuja plicata
TCATTACCTCTAGAGTTTCTTCAAGGAGTCTATTTCTCTCCTTCTGTTCATTCACTTCTTTAGCCAATTCTACATTTGTCACCATGGCTGATTCTTCTACTGATTCCTCAGTACTTTGAAACATTTAAAAATTTCAAACCCAAATATTTAACTAGGCTCTGATACCAATCTGATGGGGAGGTCACCTTGCTCTCTGAGACTCCTACTCTTTCTATGTAATCTCACCTTGGATCCTATTCAATTCAGGACCCTCTAGACTCACACTTGAGTCTCTTAGGGCCACTCTCAGACCCTAACCAGAAGGACTTATCTATTCCCTCTCTCCTAGGTTTCCTACCCACCGAAATGCTTCACTCTTCACCTTATCTTACTCTTCATGACTGAATCAAATAAGTCATGCACCTTTCTACTTCTATCTTTCTATTCTACAAGTTCTCTAGCCGGACCATTGGCTCGCCTATGACTTGTCTGTAATCTTGACTAGCCTCTTCTCCAACAAAAATACAGAAACAGAAATAATGTACATGAAGGATGCTTCTTGACTGTCACACTCCATAGAATGGATTATTAGAGTCAAGAAGCATCCATGATACTTAACAGAAACAAAATCCTACTTTACAGAAGTCTGATCAAAGCAAAAGAACACACAAAATACAGGAAACTTCTCTTTATTAAAAAAAACCAGAAGATTACAATATTCTCTACTAGTCTACTCTGTCTCTGACAAAAACAACAACTCTCTAACTAACCACCTTTTTACCGATTCTCTTCCTCTATTTTATCTTCGGCCTCTTCTTGATTTTGTAATCCTGGCAGTTACCTGTCCATCTGAGAATTCCAGCTGTCTATGTTCTTCCTTTTCTTCTGCAAACTGTCATTACTCATCATCTGCATGGCCATCATTGAGGACAACATTTATCATCTGTGTCATTGCCTTTCTATTTTGGCGGTTAACTCTTTCTCCTGTTGACATGTCAGCATGCTTTATCATTTAACTGTTTCTGTTGTTCATCGCATAGTCGCGAGTTAAAAATCACTCTGCATGTTTTGATCTGCGACTGAGCGATAACATGCTCGTCGCACTCCCGCAATGCCTTGACCCGAGCTGTCATTTACGCTGCGACCGAGCGATGTCTCCTCGTCGCGCGCCTGCACTACTTTTTCACGAGCTGCTATGATCTCTGCAATTGTGCGATGACATGTTTTCGCGCACCCGCAACATTCTGACACGAGCTGACATTTCCTTTGCGACCTTGCGCTGCACTGTGGTCGCGCACTCACCATGCTTGAGATGAGCTGATGTTTTCATTTGCGACTAAGCGATGAGCACTCGTCGCGTACCTGCACGGTTTGAAATGAGCTGATGTTTTTCCTTGTGACTGAGTGATACAATGCTCGTCGCACTCTCGCAATGGTTTGAACTGAGCTTTTTGTTGTTTCGCGACTGCGCGATGCATCAAAATTGCATACCCGCACTGCTCATACTTAACTATTTTTTAATCTCGTGATTGAGCGATAAGTGCTCGTCGCGTTGTCGTGCCATTTTTACACTAACTGCTGCTAGACCGTCGATTGCACGATAACTATCATCACCTTGTCACGCCACTCATAGCCTAATGGCCAACTCACCTCGCGACTGAGCGATGAACTCTCATCGCACACTCGCACACTTCAGAACTTGACTGCAGATCAGCTCGCGAGTTTGTGATTCACTACTTTCTTCTCTCTGCTGGCCTCTGCGACTTTGCGACGAGACAAAACATAACTGGACCGCTAGGAGACCATTAGTGTTGAGGGGAAAAGAAACAAAACTTGTTAGTCGTGACCATTCTGCAAAAATGCTAGGGCTTGGGAGCTAAACCCTAGGGTGCTCTACACCAGATGCCATAAATCCCAATATGAAAACTAGACTCATGTAAAGAATTGAGATGGTCCCTCTGAGAACCTTTCTTGAGAAGATGGATAGGTGAGATTAGAATCAAAATGCTAGTGTTAGATCAAATAGGTTAAATTCACAAAATACCAGCAAGGACTCTAATAGTGAGGTTAGGATACTTCACAGTTTAGGCAGTCCTTTGGAGAGTCGTGTTATATACCTTCTCTTACAAGTTGAAAGCCTTGATCATGATAATGCGGTGTTATCTTTAGAACCTACTATATCTTTATCTCTAATTCATCCTGAACTTATCGAATGAAACCCGAGTGAGATATTAAACTTAATTTCTTCCCCAAATGACTACACTTTGGCATGTTACCTAAATTTTATTGAGACCCTCACTTCTTCCACCAGTGCAGCGAGCGTAAAAATGATAGAGGGGGCTATCAATTTTCTCAGTCTTAAAAAGAGAAATAAAAAGAAAAAAGAGGTCTGGTGGTGAAAACCACTTTGTGGCAGAGTCACAACCCAAAATAGTAAAAACAAATGATGTATCCAATGGTGAAAACCTCTTAGAGGCATCAGAGGATGGGAATCTTGATATCCTACCCGATAAATTTCATGGGAAGTCTTCAGTGCTTATAGATCCTACACAACTAGTCAATATGGGAACAATAGAGGTACCCCAATTGATATATCTAGAACAGTCCTTGTCCGAAGAGGAGAAAAAATGTTTACTTCATTTTTCATGAATAAGAAGATCAACTTTGCTTGGTCCTACTCATACATGTTAGGGCTAGATACAGAATCGATAATGCATCATTTTTCAATTGCTCCCAGTGTCAAACCAGTTAAAAAAAATCTCATGAAGATGCATCCCCATGTGGAACTATTGGTCAAAGTTGAGTTAGAAAAATTGTTGAAAGTAGAATTCATCAGAGCTATAGCATATGCTGACTGGATCTCAAACATCATGCATGTTTGCAAAATGGATAAATCAATCAGGGTTTGTACAGATTTTAGAGATTTAAACAAGGCTTGTGCAAAAGATGATTTCCCGCTTCCCAACATTGACATGATTGTAATCTTAGAGAAGGGTACAAAATGTATTCTCTCATGGATGGATTTTTAGGATATAATCAGATACAAATAGCACCCAAAGATCAAGAGAAGACAACTTTCACATGTGCTTAGGGCATGTTCTGTTAGAATGTTATGCCTTTTGGTCTCAAAAATGTAGGGGCAACATACTGTAGGGCTATGAAGACCATATTCCATGACATGATGCATAAGAATATGGAGGACTATGTTGATGAAACTTTCACAAAATCAGCAAAGAGAGTTACACACTTGGTCGACTTAGAGAAGATTTTTTATAGGATGGAATAATTCAAACTAAGGCTAAATACAAAAAAGTGTGCCTTTGGTGTGACATCAAGAAAAATCCTTGGGTACATTGTCTTGGTGAAAGGAATTCAAATTGATCCAGAAAAAGTAGCAGAAATTATGGAAATGCAATCGCCAAGAAATATTAGCCAAATTAGAACATTACAGGGAAAGCTACAGTCGATCAGGAGGTTTATCTCATAGCTAGCAGATAAAGACCAGCCCTTCACGAAGACATGACATAAGGGTATAACATTCAAGTGAGATGATATATGTGAAAAACATTATCAAGAGATCAAAGAATACATAGAAAATGTGTCTATCTTGACGGCACCAGTACTAGGAAAACATCTTCTACTATATATCTCAGCTACTGAAACATCCCTTGGAGATCTACTAGCATAATATGATGAAATAGGAAAGGAAAAAGCAATTTACTACATAAGTAGAGCAATGGTTTCCTATGAGCACAATTGCACTATTATTGAAAAAGCTTGTTTAGCGATGGTATTTGCGTCAAAAAAGATATAACATTACATGCTAGCACATTCTGTCAAGTTGATTGAAAAAATTGATCCTTTAAAGTACTTATTAAACAAGGCAACTATGACTGGTAGACTAGCAAAATTGGTCATGGTACTCAGTGAATTTGACATTGAATACATAGACGGGAAAGGCATCAAAGGATAGGTCATTTTTGTTCATCTAGAAGACACTCTTCTTCAAGATAGTAAACTATTAATCATTGAATTCCCTAATGAATCCATTCTACATCTGACAGAGTACTCATGGAAAATGTTCTTTGATGGCTTGTTTACACAACAAGGTTCTAGAGCTGGTGTACTCTCTATAATGCCCTAGGGATACAAAATCCCCAAAGCATACAAGATGATTTTTCCTTGCACAAAAAACATATCTAAGTATGAAGCTTTTCCAAATGGACTAAAGTTAGCTACCGAATGGAAAATCATAGAGCTACACATCTGCGGGGATTCTCAGTTAGTGATTAATCAGGTGAACAATCAATATCAAACCAAGGATGAGAATATTATGCCATATAAGAGGATGGTTGACAATATAAAGAAGTATTTTGTATTTATCACCTTCCAGCAAATACCAAGAGAAGAAAACAAAGTTGCTAATGCCATAACTACTTTGGCCTCAATGTTATAGTTAGAGAGCATCAATTTTTCTATGACTTCCAGGTGGAAGAAATTCCCTTTCTGGTCCAGGAGCACCTAAGTTTAGAAATATTTATAGGTTAGAAAGTACTTTTGGTTTGTAAGGTGTTTTATTCCACCATTCTTGTAATGTCGACTGAGGTGAACCGGTGAACAAACACCATAGTTGCTAAAATAGTTGTTTTCTAGTTTAAGTGTGTATTGAGGTAGCTTATAAACCTCTGGAAATCCAACAAGGCTCTAGCAACCAAAATTGATAAAGTGGCACTAAGTTATACTGGTGCTTGGGAAATTCTATTGCTCGGTAATGCTACTCAGGAATCTTACTTGGTTTACTCTAGGTTGCTCAGGTATGTTGTGCAGAATGCTCAAGAAATGTCACTCGGTAACATCGCTCAGGTTACACTTGGTGCTCGGGGTTGTTGCTCGGTGATGTTTCTCAGGGTTGCTTAGATTTTGGGTTGTTGACTGGTGCTTGGGTATCGAAGGCAAATTTTGTTTTGACCCTCGGGACTGGTGCTTAGTTATGGAAGTCTGTTGCTCGGTTATGTCAGTTAATGGCCCAGGAAATATGAGATGTGATGTTTGTGACCAGATAGATCAATCAAAATGACTCTCAATGTGTCATTTTTGTTTTTGATGGAAAGTGACACCTGTTCCAGTGATGAGAGGGTCATTTATGGCTCGACCATGCCATCTGTGCGAGGTGGTTGAAGTTGTTGAAGGAGCACGAGATATTTTGTAGATATTTTTGAGAGATATATATATAGTTGAAAGCTTTTATAAGAGGGTAGTAGTAGAGAGTAGATAGAAGAGAGGAATATATTGTATTTTGTAATAGATTAGATTTTGTGAATATAGAGAACAAATTTGGAGAATCATCTTGAGCATTTTGTGATGGATTCTGTGTGTAGTGTATGTTATTGTGTTCTTCAGGTTGAACCAGTCAGTTTAGCTTCGACAATGGATCTATCCTATTAGATTCCATAGCATTAAATAATAGATTTGCGGTGAGAACCAGGTCTAGAGCACTTGAGGTGAAGATCTTAGTGACTTCCTCAAGTTAGGGTTTGATAATAACCTATAAGGTCCATTCACAGACCTTGAAGTAGAGTCAAGTTGACTCTCGGTAACAACTAGACTTGGGAATTGGCATCAGATTGGTATCAAAGAAAGAGATTAGATCCTTGCTAGAAAAGATAGTAAGAATGTACCTAAAAAGTACAGAGAGGGTAATCTATTAGGCATACATATCCTTTAAATATTTTGAAAGAAATCACAGAGAAGAAATAGAGGCTAAAAAGGAAGAGGAAGCAAGAATCCAAGCCTTAGAAGATATTAGAAAACTAAAGAGGAAGATAGAGGACAGTGAAGCAAAGCTAATGGAAACTCAGAGAAAGTTACATGAACTCCTAGAACAAGAAAAAAGAGACGAGTTCTTGTGTAAGCAACAACAATATGACTAAGCACCTATTGAGGAGAAGATTCCAAATGTTGCACAGGTTCTTTGTGTTGAATCAGATATGATACATGGAGATTATTTGGAGAAGTATCTTGAAGAGGTAGGTGAAGATGAGGATCAGATAGAGGTCCTAGTTGAAGAGAAAGTGCAAATTTGTCCATTGGCAGGACAAGAGGAGCAATTAGATCTGACAACAAAGACCAAGTAGCAAAAGCTATTGGAGGAATCTCATGGTGCAAGGGGTCATGAAGATGGTGAGAAGAATTTTACAGAGGATGTTTCTGAAAATAGCAGGGCTATAAGTCATGAGAATGGGAAGGAGACTCTAGTTGGGATAGTCATATGTCCTATTGAGGATGCAAACAAGCAAGGTATCTCACATGCAAATGTGGTGGACCCATTGAAGGTTCTTGCAAAGGAAGGAGTGTTGAACTAGACTTATGTTTTGGTGCATGTAGAAGTGATGAAATTTTTATTTTATAACTCCTTTGTTGCAGGATTGAAGAAGAATCTTGTTGATAGCTTTCTTATTCATCAAGGTCAGCAAGTAGTACCCCCAAATTGGAAGACTAGAAAGAGGTCACCGAATCCATGGGACTTGGATTCTTATCCACCTCGGGAGTATGGTGTAGGAGCACCTAAGTTTAGAAGCATTTCTAGGTTAGAAAGTAATTTCAGTTTGTAAGGTATTTTGTTCCACCATTCTTGTAATGCCAAAGGTCAACCGGTGAACAAACACCATATTTGTTAAAATAGTTATTTTCTAGTTTAAGTGTGTGTTGAGGTAGCTTATAAACCCCTAGAAATCCAACAAGGCTCTAGCAACTGAAATTGATAAAGTGGCACTAAGTTATACTGGTGCTCGGGCAATTTTGTTGCTCAGTAATGCTATTTAGGAATCTTGCTTGGTTTACTCTAGGTTGCTTGGGTATGCTATGTAGAATACTCAAGAAATGTCACTCGGTAACATCGCTTAGGTTACACTTGGTGCTCGGTCTTGTTTCTCAGTGATGTTGCTCAGGGTTTCTTAGAGTTTGGGTTGTTGAATGGTGCTTCGGTATCGAAGGTAAATTTTGTTTTGACACTTGGGACTGGTGCTCGGTTATGGTAGTTTGTTGCTTGGTTATGTCAGTTAACGTCCCAGGAAACACAAGATGTGATGTTTGTGACCAGATGGGTCAACTGTAATGGCTCTCAATGTGTCATTTTTTTTTTTGATGGATAGTGACACCTATTCCAGTGATGGGAGGGTCATTTATGGCTCGACCATGCCATCTGTGCGAGGTGGTTGAAGTTGTTGAAGGAGCAAGAGATATTTTGGAGATATTTCTGAGAGATAGATATATAGTTGAAAGCTTTTATAAGAGGGTAGTAGTAGAGAGTAGACAGAAGAGAGGAATGTATTGTATTTTGTAATAGATTAGAGTTTGTGAATATAGAGAAAGCATTTCGAGAATCATTTTGAGCATTTTGTGATGGATTCCGTGTGCAGTGTATGTTATTGTGTTCTTCAGGTTGAACCAGTCGGTTTAGCTTGGAGGGTGGATCTATCCTATTATATTCCACAACATGAAATAGTAGCTTTATATTGAGAACCATATCTAGAGCACTTGAGGTGAAGATCTTTGTGACTTCCTCAAGTTAGGGTTTGATAATACCCTATAAGTTCCATGCAGAGACCTTGAAGCAGAGTCAAGTTGACTCTTTGTAACAACTAGACTTGGGAATCTAGAGAGTTGTTACCTTTCATCACACACTGTCCATTCCAAAAATGGGCCTTTGACTTAAATTTATCATCCACTAGACACAAATTTTCATTACAATCACTGAGTATTTTACAAAGTGGGTTGAAGTAGTCCCACTTTTCAAAGAAACAAGAAAACAAGTATCCATGTTTATCCTAAAGTACATCATTTGTAGGTACGTGATACCTTCCTCTATTATAATAGATTACAAAGGACAATTCAAAAACAATGATATGGACAAATTATGTGAGAAGTTCAAAATTACCCAGCATTATTCCTCCATCTACTATCCACAAGCGAATGGACAGGCTGAAGCATCCAGCAAAAACATACTGAAAATCTTGCATAGGACAGTGAGTAAGTCAGGAACAGACTGACATCTCCAATTAAATATGGATTTGTGGGATTATCAAACCAGTATCAAAAAACCTACAGGGTCCATTCCATTTTCCTTGGTATATGGTGTAGAAGCAGTACTACCTATTGAGGTAGAGATACCATCACTCAGAGTCTCACTGCACGGGCTCATAACTGATGAAGATTACCAAATTTCTAGAATCCAGAAGTTAGAACTACTTGATGAAAGAAGAAAAGAAGAATTTGAACATGTAAGGGTCTATCAAAAAAGGATTTCTATAGGTTATAATAATAAATTAAGATATAGATAATTTTAGGTTGGCGATCTGGTACTTAGAGAAAATCCAAAGAATCAACAACATCGCGAGCAAAAGGGTAAATTTGAACCCAAATGGCTGGGTCCCTTCATGATTACTTCAAAATTTGGCTCTAGATCCTATCAACTATCAACTCCAGAAGGG
This sequence comes from Thuja plicata, assembly GCA_018584345.1. Classification (NCBI taxonomy): domain Eukaryota; kingdom Viridiplantae; phylum Streptophyta; class Pinopsida; order Cupressales; family Cupressaceae; genus Thuja; species Thuja plicata. Next base: position 4,105,247 of record MU226477.1, read on the forward strand.
GAGATATTCATTGATCCCATAAACATGATCCACCTGAAAATTTTCTATAGCTAGATATTCTGAGCAGTTCCTATATAGTGAAAATAATCCTTAAAAAATACCAAAAACAAAAAAAAGCAGAAAAACCAAAAACATTGGGAAAAATTCCTTAAAAAAATGATCATCCTAGTGAAAACCTGGCAAACAGGCACCTTGATGGATAAACAAAAAAAAAATTAAAATTTTTAAAAAAATTAAATTAAAAAAAAATGGAAAATAAAAAAGAGCCTTGGTGAAAACTTGGTAAACAGATGCCTTGGTAGTAGAAATAGAAATTATTCCAAGTGGTAAAAACTTGGAAAACATGTGTCACTTGTAACTAGGGCTCCATCTATCAATGCATAGCTTGGCTATCTTGCCTACACAGGACTCAACTTGCTTTGTTGTCCTAAACAAGTCTTAGTTGATTTCATGACCTTGTGCAAACCATCCCCCATACATTGACTCAATATCATAGCTTGGAATAAGTTGATATCTTCATCTTACAAGCTTATTCATCACTAAGATTAATCTCCTAGTTATTAATTCAACACCTTGTCAGTTGTTCCGTTGATCAATGCTCGCTATGTTGGTCTTCTAGCCACTTGATAGTTTGCCACTGACACCTAGGTGTTTTTCAACACCTTAATCAAATAGTGTTTCTCAACACTACCGCGCTATTAGGACACATCTTTGTTTCTCAACACATATCGGATAATATATCAAAGCGCTTAAATCTTGGCTTCACAACACTCAAGCACGCAACAATGTTCTTCAACAGTAACACCCACAAGCACAATGGTGTTTCTCAACACCTTACATAGACAAACTCATACCAATAAAAACTTGTTGAAGATATGTGGAATATTTTCTTGAATGTTATCTATTATTAATGATTTTTATGCTCTTTTATTTGATTGTTTCTTGTTGGTGTAGTTCTGATGATCCTATAACATCAAGTAAACTGGGTGTATGTGATAAGAGCTTCCGCATTAAGGTGGAAAATCCTCACATCCCTGAATCATATTTACTTGCATGCAAAGGTGAGGTCAATATCTCCTTGATAGTTAGTCTTCCCATTTATGAAAGATTGCACTCTTGGTTATCTCAGCTACGAATGCCTCGATACTGGTGTACCCTTGCAATATCAGCTAGAAATAATGTTTAGGTCATCATGTTCTTATACCCTAATGCTTACATTAATTTTCCCACATTTTATCTGATGAAATTCATACTCATATCCTTATGGTTGCAGTGGCACAAGTAACGATTGTATTGACTCTGTGTCCTAAATTCTTGATGATGAAAAACTGGCTAAAGGAATCAGTGACTAGACTTGCGTCGTAGGCTTCATTTCATTCTTAGGCTTGCATAATAGCATTATGAAAATAAAAAGAGTTTTCCCTCTAATATTGAATCCTTGAAAAGAAGCGATCAACTATATTGATCTCCTTAAGGTTATATATCTACAAGAAAGAGTCAGAAATTGACTAGGCAAGAATGAAATTATTACAGTTTTAAGAGAACAGAATATCATGATAAGACCATTTTACAAGAGCTACTCAATAAAATGATATAAGATGAAAATTTACCCAGAAGTAACACATGAATGAGTAAAATGAGTAAAAGGAAAGAATTCATGTATTAAGGACATCATAAAGAGAATGAATCGATCATATATATCAAAAGTATTAGTGTCTACAAAAATGTGCTTAGATAATCTCAAGAAAAAATATGCATCCTCGATGCAAATGAAGCATGTGTACAATCAATGGACCTCGCAAAATCAGAAGGGGATGAGATAGGAAAGGGGAATATCAAGACTTTCTTAGTCCCTCACCATTGTCACAAGATTGAGGTGGAGGTATGTCTACTCTAGGTGGAGGGCTCACTCCCTTGGATCTTGCCAAGTACTACAAATATGGAGGTACCTGTTGTGCTACAGGAATTGCCACACTGTATGCTGTTGTAATCACCTAAAAATGGTCTGATAAGCTCAAAAGCCCTAATATATAGTTAAGTACTCTAGGTCTTTGATGCAAAGAGGTAGGTTAGATTGGGGTTATTTCATAAAGAAATTGTTCTTGGTTTCTTCAATGGTGTTCCTTACCCAAGTGACCCCAAGTGCCAATATGCCACTAACCTATCACTTTGACTTCTCCCAACTCCCTTAATATTATAGGGATTCAATATGGCTTAAAATATGACTCCAAAAATTTTCAAGTGGTTCTTTAAGTCTTACTCCAAGATCTTACCATCAATCCACACTCTAGGCTCTCTATCCTTATAGCCTTAACCAGCAAGTTTTTCCCAAATAACTTTTTGTTTTGCCAAAACACTTCCAAAATAAATTACATATTTAGATACCCATTATCCTTATACACAACATATCAAAATATTTTGTATTGTTACTTTGGACCAACTATCCCAAAAACTGACTGTTCACTGTCTACAAGAGGGCTAATTTGGGTGCATTTACAAAGGAAGTACCATTTCTATCTGCTACCCTAACATGCCACTTTACACAAAGTCTAGAAATGGTCTAAAACTAAGGATTATAAAATTGGTTTGGCAATAGCACGTTTCCCTATGGGGTTTCTATCATACCCTCACCAAATTGCTCCAAAAACTAGGGCCTTCTAGTTTTCACCCTTCCACTCACTTCCAGAACCTCTCCTTCAAGATTCACCACATATTGGACATATAATTTTTCTGCCTCAAACAAAAACATGCCCTCCTTAAGTTGGATCTCTTGCTGCTACACTCTAGCAAGCAATTTCATGAGGTTTTCTTCACTATTCTTGGTGATCACCATATCAAATCCACTTCTCCTGCATCCAAATAGTTAGTAACATCATACATATGTTACATAGGGTCCATTC
>MU226477.1:4109497-4135501 GCA_018584345.1 Thuja plicata
TTTTACAATGAATCTTACATTTCATGATTGTCATTCTATGATCTAACATGCTTAATCTGAGAGCAATTTACAATTTAGAGTAGAATCTTCATGACTAGGAAGCAATAATTTGATTTCTCAAGGTTTTGTATGTTTTTCATTGATTTGATCTTACTAACCTTGGATATAATGAGTTATTGAGTGTTTGTGTGCAGTATACTTGCAGATACATAATTACACATCATAGCTGCCACATAATAGGTTGCCCTGCTAGTCTATTGGGTAAACTCACATTGAAGAGCACTATGCTTAGTTGTGAACCCTTGGGTTAGCCCCTGAATCCTCTTATCTCACTTAGCAATGACACAATATCGCTCTGCAATCTGTGCTTGAGCCACCACTAGCTGCATTTATAGCCCTCAGATCCATCCCCTCAAAGTGTGGATCACATCCTATAGGGTCTTCTCTCTAGGCATGCCCTCCTCCTCTCTAACCTACGCATCCCTTTGTTGATAAACATATCCAACTGCATCATCAACAACAAGATCTTTCTATGCATCACCCATCTCCTCATTTGATGTACCTGTGGGAGGAGGTCTAATTCCAACATCACCTAATGTACCTCCCTCCCCGCATTGTCATTTCTTCCCTAGTGTAGGTGCTTTTCTAGAACTGGCACTTGGGTCTCCTCCTACTCCCCTAGTTGTTGGAATCCTATATCCTCCACCTGCATCTCTTTGTGGATCATCCTCCTCATCGATATGTGGTGCTCTCTCAGCCGAATTTGTGAATCTAGGGAATGGATGGCGAGAAAAGTAGTCTCCATACTATGGTGTTATCCATGCATCAATCACATCCTCCAAGTAATCCCAAGATGACTGATGCAACTATATGAGATCCTGCAAAAAAAGAGCAGAAGATAATCTAGGATCCCACCCTCATAACTCCTCATCCACAAAATGAGCAAAGGTTGTAAACTTTTGTGGTATGCTCTGAGGTCATCTATACTGCCTCAATACCCGAGAGCAAACAAAATGCTCAATAATAGTAGAATTCCTCCAATTCAATGGATGTGACACAAATGAATATCTCCTCTGAGCCCTCCAATTGGCCCAAGCCTTAGTGCCTCTATAAGGACTCCAAATCACCATGCTAAGGTCATCAAGATGACACCTCCAATAGTTTGTCTTCCCCACATGGGGATGTGTAAGAAAACCTAAACCACTCTGTCGTGGATCATTTGTCATGGGCATGCAAATTGGAAGGTGATCCCACACCCACACCTACAAAACAAGTACACCTACAACTATACCCCTGGCACCTCAAAAGACAACCTTGTGAATCTCATGGTACATATGCGCCAAAAGGAACTGACTCCAGCCTAACTGCTCTGACCTGGCAACAAGTCTCTCTAGAACCCGACCCCAACCGTAAAGGAATCCCTACTGACTCTTGTCTGCCATGATAAAAAACCCAATGAATCTCTCCATGACACAAGGAAGAGGATATTGTTCACCATATTGAATCCCCATATCATCCCAACTGATCGCTCGATCCAGAAAAGTATGATCACAGAAAACTCAGATGAGGGCCTGAATTCCAAGTCGTGGAGTTGTGTCATACTCCACACAGTCCCTAGAAAATGGAATCTGTAGAATCATGTAATGTCCTCAAGAGTGATGGTCATCTCCCCGGTAGGAAAATGAAAGTGTTATGCTTGCTATGGAATCGCTCTACCAAGGCTATTAGCAACTTGTGGTTCACATGGATGTCTGGCATCTAGAACAACCAACTGAATCTACACTTACCAAAATGACCCCTCTGTGCATCTGAGAGATTCCTCACTAACCACATGGTTGGAGGATAAGTGGATCTAAACTGAATATCTGGTAATTGTTCTTGCAAAAGATAAATAATGCAAAACCATTAGTGGTCGAGCAAAATCAGGATAAAAATGTTGAGTACGTGAATCATGGCAGTTAGACAAGCTGGAAAACATGCCAAGAAATCTAAATCTATCAGCAAAAGAGACAAAATTTTGTGTTCAAGACCTTGAAAAATCTTGTTGATTAACATATGAGCAACTGCAACAAAGGAATACTAGCATGGAGACTCGTATGAGTCAAGAATCAAGACAGTACGACAAAACAATTATTGTTATATGACGGAAGGGGTATGTATGAAGGACCTCATATGAGTGATGGGTCTTCTCCAAATGAAAAACCTATGGTTCGATATGACAAACTAAATTTTGGTGTTTTGTCGTACGAACCCTCTCACCGGCTCGTACAACAAATCATCCCACGATTGGAAAAAATGACTCAAAACATGGAAAAATCCAACAAAAACGTGCAAAATTAGAATTAAGGAGATAGTTTTTCGATTACTCACTAGAGGTGGGTAATCCTAGGGCCGATTGTGCCTCCGCATTTTCTCAAATCGATAATTTATCATAGGGACCACCATTTTCTTCACTCAGAGAAGGTTTTGAATTTTGAACTGAGGAAGTGAAAATGATTTGAAATGACCCTTCTGGCCCTTATATAGGTTTTGACCTAATTTTGAAACTAGCTCCTATGAGCGTGAAAATCACACCCTTGGCTAATTGGATAGTCCTGACTCTATTTTTGGGAGCATAATTAAAATTTGACAATATTTTGCTATTATAAAACACAATTTAACCTGTTACTCAAATGTAGTTGATCGTTGACGCTTTCTGAGCACATGATTCCTCTTCAATATCATTCCTAATCGACTAAACCAAGTATTCTCTACTTCAATCTACAAAATTCAACCTTGGTCAACCCAAGTCAACTCTTAATCAACACTGGTCAACCAAACTTTAAATCAACCTCGAATCCAATTCTTCTACATCTATTCAGCACATTTGATGCTATCACAATCATGTTGGCCACCCTAATCCCATTTCTATTTTTCTCCCAAGGGGGAAACATCCATACATAAATAATTTGATTTAAATCAACAAGTTCAATCTCTAGGGGCATATTAGTTGCATCACACTGCATCAATTTGATAGTACCTCTTAATCATGTAATTGGCTTCATTAGGACCCATATCAAGTCAATTATCCTGAACAATCAATCAAATGACAATTAATCTCATCGCACCACATCAGGTTGATTAGTCATTTATGTTAGAAACATTGAGAGGGGGGGTGAATCAGTTTTTGTCTATCTGTTCTATTTCAACAACTTTAACCATTAATCAAATATATATCAATTGAAGCTTAACATAAGAACACATAACACATGATATGATTACGGGGAAACCTTGATTAGAGGAAAACCCCGGTGGGAATTAGTACCCACAAATATTGCACTAGTATAATGAACCTGTTAAAGTTCCTTTGCCCTATTAGGAGCAGTCTTTACAATGTAAGTACAATGACCTAGTTAAGGGTCTAACCTTGTTATGAGTATATTACAAGTAACCCTATTAAGGGTGAGGACTCGTTGTCCAAAAGCTCACTGCTTCAATGGTGAAGGCTACAACCTCCTTGATAGTAGATATACACTACATCCAAAAGTGAACTGTTGTATGTGACACACTTGTCTGATCAGTTCCAGTTATGTGATGATGTTCTTACTCTCTTAAAGAGCTTTATCTCATTTTGACATCTTATACTGTTCTTTTCTATCTCTTCCCTGCATATTTCTTTGACACTTCCTAATCATATATATATGTCCATGCCTGAATAGACGTGACTAGAGACAAGACCTTAGTCGGCCCAAAAACAAAATATACAATGCTTCCAAACTAATTGGCTTAAGTGTGATTAGATAAGTGATTAAGACATGATTAAAAAAACACTATAATAGATGCATAGCCTTTACAAAACAAAATGTCATACGCTGATCCAAAATCTGAAGTTGGCTTTGTGCTATGTTTCCTGAACTGCTAGAGGCACTTCAACTTGCTGTAACTTCTTCTTACTATCTTTCTGTACCATGCGTGTATAGATTTAACATCTTAACATATCATAAAGCTTATATATGAATGCACATATCCTGATTCGATCTTTTTCACGTGTGCTGGTGCTTTGATCGACTGCAAACCTCTGTTTCGTTCTGTCTTTCATACTTAGCCATTTCTGTCTTCCAAGTTTTCTTGACAAAAATTTGTATGACTTTGTTGCCATAATGACAACACAAAATAAGTCATAATTACTCTTGATTGTCAACTTGCCAGCAATCTCCCCCTTTGTCATTAATGGCAACAAAGGAATGTGGCCAAGTTGTTTTAATCTTTGACTTTGACAACAAAAAACTTTATCTCATAACTTAGGCTATATAACATATTCCTTTTATACATTACTCCCCCTTTGACATTAATGGAAAAGGTGTCAAAATTGTAAGTCTCTAGATACTTACTCCATGTATACATCTAGAAAAGCAATTCTAAAGATTCTTTATCTCTTGCTGCCATAATGCCTTTAGTGCATCAACTGTTTGTAGATAGGCGCATAGAGTATATGTAAGATTTTCCATCTTGGTCAAATCCATGTAGGGACCCTGATCATATGTAGCAATTGTTGTATCTCTCTGTTTGATGTTTTCATTCAAGACTGTTAGAGAGGGCGCCAATGCATTTCTTAGTTGAGTCTGCCTGATTCTTATCTTATTGATCTCAAACTTTGCCTTTTCAATCTTGTCCAACTGACCTTGATAGATATTTTTGCATACATTAATATCTCATGAGGATGTTTCAATTGATTTTCTAATACTTTCAACCAAGATTTCAGCTTCCTCAATCTTCTTGATGTGTTCAGAGGTGAGTTTGACTCTGTCCATGCAATTTGCTATTACCTTTCTACCTTTTGATGCCAACTCTTTCAGAATTCCTTGACCAATCTTCAATGAATTGAGATCTAAAGAAAATTTCTTTACTAATTCATTCAATCTTTCCTTCTTGTACTCATCTTCTACAATTTTAGTGGCGGAGTCTACTAAGCTTGTGAAATGTGATTTGAAGCTAGTTAGGATGCTGTCAACATCATCAACTAACTGAATCTTAACCATTTTCTTATCTACAGGAACTAGATCATTTAGAATGTTTACTATTTCCAGAAAGAGATGGTTTCTCATAACATGTTTCTCTTTGGCTTTTTCCATGGCTAGCACACTGATCTTTATCAAATCTTCTTCTCCCCATGCATCTAAGCTTGTTGAATCAGGGGTCAAACTTGACAACAATGAGGTTACTGGTTTGCTAGGAGTGAATATAATATTCTGATTGACATCCATGCATTCATTTTTCACTAGGATCTCCATAGAGGGTAGTTCATCCTTTTTTCCTTCATCTAGACTTGTGGTGTCTTTTGCAGGAATTTGTTCTTGCTGCAAAGAAGTGTCATCAGTGCATGTCTTCTTAGTTTCTTCAGTTTTCACAAATGCTTCCTCAAACTTGTCCAATGCATTATCTAAAGTTTTCATTGATATCTCAACATCATTGACATCATGAGAGTAGCTATACTATTGTCCCCAATGGTTTCCTTCTTACAGTAGATGTAAGCGTGAATATCTTTCACATGTATGACTCCTAGCGGAGTCTTAGAGAATGCCCCTTCTACATCATCTAGAATAGACTTGAATGGATGCTTTTTAAAGAAAAATCTCGTCCTTTTAGTAATGTCAAAGACTATAGGGGTTTCCATACTCACTTGTTGATCGACTAAATAGGGTTCTACCGCAATTCAAAATGACACAACTGCTAGGGTTCCGTTTCAACTTGCAATTTGTTCACAAATTGATCAAATCAATACATTTGAATGCTTTGATGCTTAGTTCTCCTGTTCTCTACAAATTTTATGATCTCAGATGTAAACAATGAGAATAAATGATTATTTACCGACTTATATAAAGGTTATTGCATTTAATGCTTGCTACCATACGTGGTTTCCATTGAGAGTTTCAAACTTTGTTCTAAATGAAGTACAGGTAATGTGTGCATGCCTACTACCTTATTTCATGATCACAGACATAAATCCATAGGTGCATACTCAGAGGTGAGTATACTAGCCGCGTAAGGGTTTAGAGCTAGAATAGCTCCCCCTAAGAACATGATGGTCATCTAACCAGAAGTAGAAGGTGCATCAACTGTGGATGCATCGACTACCTTCTTCTCATCATTATCCTTCTTTACTTCAACCCATATTTTATTTGAATCAGCTTTATCTTGTACAAACTTAACTTCTCCTGATTCTTCAAATAGAGAATTTTTAGGATTCTCTTGTCTTTGTGCTCTTGACCTGCAAAACCTTGAGATATGTCCAGCTTTTGCACATGAATGACAAATGATAGGAGGTTTGATGTTATTATTCATCATGTTACATTGCTTAGCTGTGTGTCCATTGTAATTACATATCTGACATGTAATATTCTGCAAGTTTCTTTGAGGTTGGTTTCTATGATTGTATTGATTCTGACTTCTTTGGTTCAGTTGTGACTGATTTCTTTGATTTGTCCTACAATGAATAGCCATGTGACCAAACTTGTTACGTGAGTAACAATAACCATTAAAAGGTTTTACTTCTTTACAATCTCTTGCCAAATGTCCATGCTTGTTACAAGCATAACAAGTTTTGTTAACTTGCTTGAGTTCATCTTTATGTGGTTCAGTTTTTGTCTCTGCAATATTCACCTCTTTCTTTGCTTCTGTAGATGCTTCTTGTGCTTTCTTTCTTTTTTTTCATTGAATTAATTTCAATTTGAGCTATACTGTATCCCATACCAGTGGTATCACCTTTTAACTTTTGTGCATACAGTTGTTATTGAATTAGATCATAACTTGTGTGTAGTTTATCAATCTTGTCTTTTGCTCCTGATAGTTCAGATTCAATCTTATTTTTGATGTTTTCCAACTCCAAGATTTTCATATTAGCTTGCATAAGTTCTTCATCTAACTGTTTACTTTCTTTTGAATTCTCTTCAATATTTGTTAGGTTGTCAGTTAACTGATCATTCAATTCTTCAATTTTATCTTTCAAAGACATGTTTTCGTCATTCAACTTCTTGACCATTTTTCCCAAGTCATTGGTAGAGCAATCTTTCAGATCTTTCCTTAATTTCTTGATAAGCATTTGAGAACCATCAACTTTTAGTTTAAGTTCCTCATTTTCTTTTTCAGATTTGTCAAGATCTTCAAGGGCTTCTTCAAGATTCTTTTTCATATGTTTTTCTTCTGCTGAATCCATGATCTCCTCAAGTGGTTAAACTTTCTTTCAGAGGACCAGAGCTCTAATACCAATTGTTAGAAACACTGAGAGGCGGGGGGGGGTGAATCAGTGTTTGTCTATCTGTTCTATTTCAACAACTTTAAACATTAATCAAATATATATCAATTGAAGCTTAACATAAGAACACATAACACATGATATGATTATGGGGAAACCTTGATTAGAGGAAAACCCCGATGGGAATTAGTACCCACAAATATTGCACTAGTATAATGAACCTGTTAAAGTTCCTTTGCCCTATTAGGAGTAGTCTTTACAATGACCTAGTTAAGGGTCTGACCTTGTTAGGAGTATATTACAAGTAACCCTGTTAAGGGTGAGGACTCACTTTCCAAAAGCTCACTGCTTCAATGGTGAAGGCTACAACCTCCTTGATAGTAGATATACACTACATCCAAAAGTGAACTGTTGTATGTGACACACTTGTCTGATCAGTTCCAGTTATGTGATGATGTTCTTATGCTCTTAAAGAGCTTTATCTCATTTTGACATCTTATAATATTCTTTTATATCTCTTCTCTGCATATTTCTTCGACACTTCCTAATACAAAATTGCATGTCATATATATATGTCCATGCCTAAATAGACGCGACTAGAGACAAGACCTTAGTCGGCCCAAAAACAAAATATACAATGCTTCCAAACTAATTGGCTTAAGTGTGATTACATAAGTGATTAAGACATGATTAAAAAAACACTATAATAGATGCATAGCCTTTACAAAACAAAATGTCATACGCTGATCCAAAATTTGAAGTTGGCTTTGTGCTATGTTTCCTGAACTGCTAGAGGCACTTCAACTTGCTATAACTTCTTCTTACTATCTTTCTGTACCATGAGTGTATAGATTTAACATCTTAACATATCATAAAGCTTATATATGAATGCACATATCCTAATTCGATCTTTCGTACGTGCACTAGTGCTTTGATCGATTGCAAACCTCTATTTTGTTCTGTCTTTCATACTTAGCCATTTCTGTCTTCCAAGTTTTCTTGACAAAACTTTGTATGACTTTGTTTTCATAATGACAACACAAAATAAGTCATAATTACTCTTGATTGTCAACTTTCCAACAATTTAAACCAATCCAAAATTGGGAAATTTGCTCTTGGGATGGATATTTAGTTTAATCGCTTCACATCAAGCTGAATATTCAAACCTTTCTATTAGTCTTCACTCAATCAAGCCCGAAGCTGATATCTTCAAGTCTCCCTATCAGTCTTTGCTCAATCAAGTCTAGAGCTTATATCTTCAATCTTTAATCGATCAAGTTCATAATCAGTTCTAGTCTGTGGGATAGTTTCATCACTCCACATCAAGCTATTCCCAATCCATCACCAAATCTTCTTTGAATCCATGAGCTACTCGCACATCGAATCAAAGAGGGGAAAAAGTAATCACCTAAAAATTGGTCTAGCAAACCCATAGCCCCTATTTCAATTAATTGGCCTTAAAAATTCCTAAAATAAAGGCATTTATCGCTAGACCCTAATTATGGGAGCATTTAATCAAACTTGCTTGCATAATTAAATATAACTTGTTGAATCAAATTCTCAATCAAAGCCCAAATCATTTAATTACTTAAACTGTAGAGTTTAATTAAAAGTCCTAAACACTATTGTTTAAACGAACCCATTCACACATTCTCACACATGTGTGAGCACAAAAAATTCAAATATAAGAAATTCAAAGGGGATAATTACCAAATTTGTCTCATTCTCCCCCAAACAAGCACAAGGTTGACCAATCAATGACCTTATACCCAGATCAAGCCCACATGGATTGAAGTGGAATGAATCTCAACCGCCCTTTGTGGCTCAATCTTGAACATTCATTTTGAGGAATTTCCTATAAAAGGGATAGCTCCCCTTGCTCAAAGGGAGGTAATTTGGAGAAGAAAATTTATAATGTTATCTAAGTTCTAGGTTTTGATCATGTTATAGCCTCCATTTTCAAGGTAGTTTAGTTGATGCATTTTTGTTCTAACACAAATTTCTAGCTTTATTTCCTTAGTTTGTAGCCGCATTTTTGTTTAGATCACTTCACGCTTAATATGCATTTAGCTTAGTATTTTTCATGCATTTCATCTCCATGTTTTTTAGAGCAAAGTATGCAAGTTCATGCATTTGGCCCATCTCTTGAATCTTCCATTTTGGAGTCGTCTAGTCACTGATTCTAAATGCTAATCTAATGAGAATTCTCCAAGAATCAAACTTGCTTCAACTAGGAAGCAATAAGATGCTCTTGAGGGAAGTTTACGTAATTATTTGATTTCAATTTGATGATATTAACCCTTGAATTAATGGTTTATTGAGTGTTTGGTGTATCAGGTTGAAGACCACATTTACCACACACAGATACTGCCTATGATGCTTGGGAAAAGTTGAAACTAATCTATGGAGGATATATTCATGTGCAAAAAGATAAGGAAGACAGTCTTAGAGGAAAGTATGATGACATGAAGATGGTAGAAGGGAAGAACATTGCACAATATGGTCAAATAATAAAAGAAGTTGTTGGTGCTATCAGAGGTGGTGGTGGAACTATTGAGGAAGATCTTGTGGTAAGTAAAGTGTTGATAACTTTACTGCTTGCTTTTTCCATTAGAGAGTCTACTATAAATGAGCTGAGGACTTTTGACAATATTACTGTAGCTGTATTAATCGGTAAGCTTACTGCATCTGAGTTAAATAACTTTGATAACAATATTCCAAGAGTTGAGGTAACTTTCATCAGTAAGGAAAGGTAAAGAAATAAGTCATAATTTTGATTACAAGTCAAGTTACACTAGTGAACTTGAATTTATCTTGGAAGATGAAAAGAAACAAGGAGAGCTTGAAGCATTACTAACAAAGAGATTTCCTAGAGGGACTGGTAAGTACAAAGGCAAGCTACCACTGAATTTTTTTCATATAATAAGATTGGACATATTGCTGCTAGATGTCCTAATGGTGAACAAAAGGATAAGTTCAGAAATTTTAAGGAAAAAGGGAAGAAATTAACAATGCTATCTTGCAGTTGATGAAGGAGTTATCGATAAAGAATTAGAAGATAATTAGGAAGAGGAGTTTGTATTTTTTGTAGTTAAACAAGATCCATCAGAAGGTGAAAAGGCATTGGTTTCTCACATGGGACACAATGATGAATGGATTATAGATAATGGGTGCTCACATTGCATGAATGGTGACAAGAGTAAGTTCATTAAGCTTGATGAGTTTGATGGTGGTGTGGTAAGGTTTGGTAACAATACACCTTGTTTGGTCAAAGGAAAAGGCACTATTTATTTGAATGGTAAGAGTAATACAAATAATGTTTATTTTGTGGATGGTCTAACACATAATATGTTGATTGTGGGTTAGCTAAATGATAAAGGTTACATAATAGAATTCAAAGGAGGTATATGCAGTTTAACTGGAAGCTTGGATGATGAGATTTATATCGGTAGGCAGACTAGAGGTAATTTATTCCATCTAAATAATACTATGAACAATTGTTTTGTTGCAAAGGTTCATGATAGTTGGTTATGGTATAGAAGGTTTTGTCATGTAAATTTTGATAGTTTGATCAAAGCGAGTAAGACAAATACAGTTAGGGGATTGCCACAATTAGTCAAGCTAGACAACATGATGTGTAAATAATGTAAGCTAGGTAAGTTAACTAGATCTACGTTTGAACATGGATAACTTTAAGAAACCCTCTCCTAGGAAAAAGTGTAAAATCCTAGCGAACTGTACATTAATTTAGGGGAAACATTTTCTTGATGATGGAAAATTGTTTTTCCAAATTAGCAAAATAATATAAAGGCAAAGGAAAAATTTTCCCTACCGAATGAAAATTCCATAAAATCCTGGCAAATAATACATTAATGTGGGGGAAAATATATATTGTATGAGGCAAATGATTTTATTTTGAATTAAAAAATTATAATATGAGGCGAATGATTTTTTTTTGAAGGGAATCAAATAAATGTATTAGCGAATTTTATCTACCTTTTGAAAATTTATTTATTTTATTGGTTAATTATTCGTTAATTATGGGAAAAATAAATATTTTATCGATGATTTTCAAAGGATGGGACTCGTCATGTGGGCCAATGCCAAATGACAATTTATTAGAGATGTAACATTGTAACTAATGCAATATCACATCCAACGAATATCACCTTTATTTGTTGCAAATATAACTGATCACACATGGACACAACTGTTGATCTCTAAGTTTTGTTGATCATTAGTGTCCCACACTTAGTCATTTATCTAGGTAGTTTAGCCGGTCATCATTGCGGCTGAGCTATCTAGTATAGGTTGAGCTATCCGACATAGTTGTTGCCGAGCAGATTAATGGTTGCCGAGTGACTCAGCAATCAAGAAAAAGTTGATTATGTTCATGCTGAGCGCCAGAGTCTCAATGTGTCGAGCAAGACAGTTTTGACATATATGTTTGGAATGGCACAAACTTGAAGGTAAACCATTTTGGGCCAATTTTTTCATGCATTTAATGATTTCAATGGAGTTAATTACGCATTAATTATTTGATCCCAATGTGTGGCATGGAGCCAATCAGAAAATTGGAATGCCTAAGTGGCATAAGCATTTGATTTTGATCGTTGATCTAGATCTAGATTCCAGATTTGTAAAGTATATAAGATTGCTTCTTAAACCCTAAATCGATGTGAGTGGTGAATTAGTGTGTAAGAGAGGAGAAGTGTATGCGTACATGAGAGATGTACAGAGGGTTATTTTGATAGAAGAAGCATAGATCTAGCAGATTAAAAGAGCATGGAACAACAGAGTAAAGACATCAGATTATTAGATCAGAGAAGGTATTGGAAAGAGGAGATCCATTATCAGCATTAGAGTGCATAACGAAGGATCAGTTCTTGAGACATTCTAACCAGTGTATCAGGTGAAATCTCTTAATAGAGTGGTTCTAACAGACCTTTTAAATCTCTTAGCCGAGTGCTTACTTTTTTGTAAGTTTAAATCCTTTTACAAGGTAGATTGTAATGATCTGTAGCTCTTAACTGGACAGACCTTTAACCAGGTAGATTACATATTGTGATCAAACTTTGTAGCCCTAACAGACACACTTTATTGTTGCAGTAGTGAAGATTTTTGTGGGTATCATCCCCACCCCAGTTTTACCTTATTGGGTTTCTGGGTTACCAAAATTCTGTGTCTTGAGTTATTTATTTACTATCATGGATGCTACTAGTTGATAGATCAATTTCATTTATGCATGGTTGTGGATTAGTTTTGTTTTAAAGGATAAAAGTTTTAAGAACTGATTCACCCCCCCTCTCAGTATCTTGGTTTCCCATATTGTATTTCAAACAACAACCTAATTAGTAATAGCCATTGTTTTATATTGTTAAATATTTAATTTGAGACTATTCGATGATCCTAGATCAATGGCTGAAATTTAATTTTGGGCTGAATTGCTTGAAGGAAATAGAGTTCTGTAGGAAGTCACCAGAATGATGACACATATCAAGCCTTAAAAAGTGCATTGTAACCATGATCGTTGATTACTACTGGTTATTTGTTTACGTGGATGGTGGATAGTACAACTGCAACTTGTAACTCGTAACTCGATAAGAAATAAATGCCTTGTCAGTGACATTCTTTAACTGCCATCTTTAACTATGATAGTACACATGCATTTATGGGAAAGATTTACATGTAGAGATGAAAGATTAAGGACAATGCATTTATGGGAAAGATTTACATGTAGAGATGAAAGATTAAGGACAATGAATTTAAATCTCTCTTACGCATAATGCATTTATGGGAAAGATTTACATTAAAGATTAAGGACAATGGATTAAATACGATTAAAGAAATAATAATTAAATGCAAAGTATCTGTGATCACTATCAATCAAGGGGTCGGGGCTATTTATAGACAATTTGGCTTCTTTCTTCTTCATTTTACTTTTGGTAGATTAAGAGTCAAAGCTGTCGGTGGTTGAAATTCTACCTCTGGTTTTAAGGTTTAGGTTTTTAGGTCTTTAGGTTGTCAAGAATTAAAGATGGACACACCAATCCGTTTGAAATGCACATCCCCAGATGACTAGAGGTTCTTTTTGGGCAATGTCTCAGAAGAAATCCTCACTTCCGTTTGTAGGGAGGTTGGTGGTGGCACTTTTATAAATTTTGTTGTGTTGATATTATTGGGTCAATATTTCCTTGAGAATGTTGACAGATACCATGTCTACACGAACACTAGTCCTGGTTTTTTGCATCTCTCCTCAACCTCAGAGGAAAGAAGGTGGATATGTTGATGTTGTTGAGGAAGGTTTTTAAAGAGAAATTCCTAGAGGACGATGTCGATGTTGTTGTTTCTGCGGAATTAGGGGTGGGGATGCCTTGGCCAAGAGATATACCTAGATGTTGGAGCGGGGCATAAATGTGGCCAGACAACCCTTTCTGTTGAACCTCAATGATGAGAAACTAATGTGACATAGGAAATGGGCGCAACTTGGGAGGGATTTTCTCCGGAAATGGTTTTTCCTTGATGAATTTGACGAGCCAGACTACACATGGCTTGAAGAATTCTCAGAGATTATCCTCTCTAGAAAATTCTACTCGGACGAAAGGGAAGATGAAGATCCCTAGTTTACCCATTCTGGTTACCCAGGTCTTTTGACAATGGACATGCAAAGTTTCACTTTTTTTTTTATATACTGATAAGAAGTTGCCAAGTAGGACTAGGTTTCTGTTTTTACTGTACAATGTAATTTTATGAAAAAAATAATAAAAAATTTCCAAGTTCATTTCAATTTTCTTTTTATGGGTACAAAAAATGATTCTTAGACTTCTCTACGATTATAATATTTTAATTAGTTTCTTTATCTATGTATTAGACATTTAAGTATGCTTAAGTGATGGATTAGACGTACTTCTATTTTTAAATCTGAAGACTGAGATTCTAAATTTTTAAAATGATTGATTTTCTTTATTAGTCTAGAGACAAAGCAAGTTTCTATTTTTAATTTGCCAATGTTTCATATTGATGTGTGATAATGTAATTTCGTTTATAATACAGATAGAATTAATTTAATTCAATTCAATGTTAAAGTCTGAGTTAAACATTACTCAAAGTATAATTAATTGTTAAATATTTAATTTAATTAGAGATGTAACATTTTTAAAGACAGTGACTACTAACCATTGGATGAGCACAGATCGATGATGTACAGTGAATTTTAGACCGAAAGGGAAAAGAAGCCCTATTTTTGCAAACCTACTCCAAAAACAAGGCACGTATCATGAATTAACCCTCAACTAAGTATAATTAAAATCTAAATTGGACTACACTGTAAAACCAAACATTTATTAACTGTAATAAATAATAAGTTGAAGTTGTAATTTAAAATTATTAAGTGACACATGATCTAGTGATATCAGATTACAAGCTAAAATTTAATGGGACTTGCGACAGTGGGACACATGATAGTGACTGCCAATGACCATTGGATGAGCATAGATCAACGATGTGTAGTGTATTTTAGGCCGAAAGGGAAAAGAAACCCTATTTTTGCAAACCTATTCCAGAATAATGAACTCAAAATCATAGAGTCACATAATAAGTATCACTTACCTTTGCCTCAAATTAAATTGCAGCAGTGCAATCGCGACTCACCAATGCAGTATGCAGTTGCACTCAATAGTCTGAAACTTCACTATCGATCAAATAAAGATATCAGAATGTTTTTATACTAATCCTTATTTGGAAAATTTGGCGGGAGGTATTAGGTATACAAATATTTGGCGAAGCCCATGTAATTATAACACATCTTTTGTTATTTCTGAGATGATTATGGGTCGTCCAACACATTTGTATGATTAATAAAGTTGGCAAAATTGTGTCGGTTTGAGACACGCGTCCACAAAATGCCAAGAAAATTTGGGGCCACCTATAAATATATATGTATAAAACTATTGGTGAATATAGGTCGTCGATTAGGGATCGCTTAGAAATTATAGGAGAATTTTTTAAATTTACCGAGACTAAAAATTATATTTCATTGGCGATAATGTGTAAGAAATGGAGAAAATTAAATAAACCGATGGGCGATGGGCCCGGGCATTGGACTCAATATTAATAAATGTCGGGTGATAGGTTCAATTCAATATATGAAAAATATTTGCCAATTTTGGGGTCACTGACATGCGACATTCACTAAATGACGAATAATTGCCACTAAAGTTTTCGCTGCTTTTGAAAGCAAGTCTTTTTCATTTGAAAGCATACTTGATTTGGTGCATACTAATCTATGTGGGCCTATGAGATAGAGAAGTTATCTAGGTGATATATATTTCATATTGTTTACAGATGACTATTCTAGAATGATGTGGGTAACTTTCTTGAAGGAGAAGTTTGATGCATTCTATAAATTCAAAACATTCAAGGCACTGGTTTAGGAGTCAAGAAAGAACTTGAGGGGTTTAAGGTCTGATAGAGGAGGTGAGTTTACTTTTGCATAATTTGTTAAGTATTGTGAAGACTATGGAATCAAGAGACAAATGTATGCATAGAGGACTCCACAATAAAAAAGGTGTTGCAGAGAGGAAGAACAAAACTATAGTGGATGTTGCAAGGACAATGTTTATTCAAGACGATGTACTGAAGATGTATTAGAAAGAAGCAATTAGTATCATTGTCTACACACTACACCTGGTACAAGTAAAGAAATGAACCGATAAGACACCTTATGAGCTATGGTATGGTCACTCACCTAGTGTTAAATATTTCAAAGTCTTTGGTAGTAGATGTTAAATTAAGAGGGATGATTTCATAGGCAAGTTTGATCCAAAAAGTAATGAATATATTTTATTGGGTTAATTTACTAAAATAAAAGCATATAAGTGTTTCAATAAGAGAACTAACAAAATGATTGAGAGTGCAAATGTAAAGGTGGATGAATGCCCTGAGAAATTTGTTGATTAAAGCAAGCAAATGACAAAGGATGATCAGAAGATTGTGTATATTGAACCAAAAGTGCATGAACCAGAAGAATAAAACAATGTGGAAGAAGTGATTCAAACGATAAAAGAAGAAGCTCCTGGACCTGAACCAATTATACCTAAGTATGTGAAGATGAATCGCTTTGCTGATCAAATTATAGGTGATAAGAATGCATGTGTTCTAACCAGAAGAAAGCTCAGAGAAAGTACTTGTTTGATTTCCAAGTATGATCCTAAGATAATGAAGAAAGAAATCAAGGATGAAGATTGGGTAAAAGCTACGGAGGAAGAACTTGATCAAATTGAGAAGAATGATACATGGACACTTGTTCCCAGACCTACAGATAAAAATGTGATTGGTACCAAATGGGTTTTCAGGAACAAATTGAATGAAGATGGAGATGTGATCAGAAATAAGGCAAGGATTGTATGTAAGGGCTATGCACAAGAAGAAGGACTAGACAATGGAGATAATTTTTCTCTAGTGGAAAGATTGGAAGGGGTAAGAATTCTACTTGCTTATGCTTCTTATAAGAAGTTCAAAGTTTTTCAAATGGATGTAAATTTAGCTTTCTTGAATGGAATTCTTGAAGAAGAGGTCTACATGGAATAACCCAATGGTTTTGCATTGACAAAGGACAAGAATATGGTATGAAAGCTACAAAAGGGACTGTATGGACTGAAACAAGCCCCAAGGGCATGGTATGAAAGGTTACATTCCTATCTTATTTATTGGTTTTAATAGAACAAGTGATGATAGTAATGTGTACCTAAAAGTTGAAGGAGATAAGTTGTTGATAGCTGAAGTATTTATTGATGATATAATCTTTGGAGGAAATGATGAGATGAGTTTGGCATTTTCTAAAGAGATGAAGAAGGGGTTTGAAATACCATTGATTGGAGAGATCAAATTCTTTATTGGATTGCAGGTTTCACAACAAAAGAATGGTATATACACCAGTCAATCCAAATATGTGAAATAAGTACTCAAGACTTTTAGTATGGATGACTCCAAACCGGTTGGAACCCCCATAGTAACATGATGTAAATTATCTAAGGATGATGAATATGATGCAGAGTAGATGCTACTTTGTACAAGTCTATTATCGGTAAGTTGCAGTATATTTTTCATAGCAGACCAGATATTGCTCAAGCGGTTGGAATAGTGGCCAGATTCCAAGAAAATACCAAGGAATCTCATATGGTTCCAGTCAAGAGGATATTCAGGTATTTGAAAGGGATAGTTTAATATGGTCTGTGGTATGCTCATGATGGTGATTTATCTTTGAGTGTGCTTATTGATGCAAATTGGGTAGGAAATGTTGATGATAGAAAAAGCACAAGTGGTGGTGTATTCTTTCTAGGTGAAAGGCTTGTATCTTGGACAAGAAAGAAGCAAAAATGTATCTCACAATACACTGCAGAAGAAAGACAATACAAGTGCAATAAATATTTCTAAGAATCCAGTAATGCATTCCAAGACTAAGTACATTGCAATTAAGTATCACTTTCTGAGATAGCAAGTGTAGGAGAAGGAGGTGAAGTTGGAATATGTACCAACAAAGGAGCAACTAGTAGATATCTTCACAAAGCCACTACCTAAGGATAATTTTGAGTACCTTAGAGGTAAGCTAGGGGTTATGCCCCTACCTAAATAGAACTAAGATATCGTTGGTTCATCAATCCAGTGAATTTATTTCCATATCTTTTACTGTGGATTGATATTTAGGGGACTACTCCTTAGGGGGAGCAGTCAGAAAGAGATGCAGACAATTGCAACAGATGAAGACTTGGGCATATTGCGCCTTTAGTATTATTGTTAAAGGGGGAGAAGAATCAGTAAAGGGAGAGAGAACCTATGAGAGATAAAAGAGGAGATAACCATAGACCAGGAACAAAGAACTACAAAGATGTATCAACTAAGGGGGAGCATTTTTGGTATCTAGATATTTGCTTAGTATTGTTGGTGTTGTTAGCAATGCCAAAGGGGAAGATTGTTGGCATAACAAATGCAAAGATAAGTTGAGCATGTTATGATCTGATGATAGGTTGATTAGTTATGATGTTGTCATTGATGTCAGCTTAGTGTTTGTTGGTTGAGAGTGTATCTGTTATGCTGATGTATGTTCAAGAGGTTGGATCTAGAGCTGTGGGAAGAGTTGGCGCGTGCGATCGTAATGGAACACTAAGTGATGTCTCTAGATGCTATATCTATGAATGCACATGTTTATCATATGTATGGTGTCTCATGATTGCTTGAAGGTTGACATGTCAATAGGAAGAACATGATGTAGCCAAGGAGGAATGGTTTGATGATTGTGTCAAATAGGTTTGGATTCAAGTGTTGTGGTTCAAGATATGTTATCTTGACTATGTTATGGGGTTGTTGTTGTGACCACATCATGATTTGGTGACCGAAAGACCGAGTTTCAATGGACAAAAGATCATTCAATGAAAATTAAAAGAAGTTCTTAGAATAATTGGTCAGATCCTCAACCGGTGATGATGAATCATGTTATGGTAAGTGGTTACATCTTCCAGGAACTGTAGTGATGTTGCATATCAACATGGATTGATGAGTTGGTATTTTTATGAATGTTATGATTAAATTTCTTGAAGTTGTGCAAGAACATTGGAAAGTGTGTTGTGGTTTGACTTTTCTTTGTCAAATATATGTGCAATGAATTTGAAGGTCGACCTGAAGTTGTAATCAAATTTTATAGATTGATAATATATTTTAGGGTTTAATGATTGAGCAGGAAAGATTGTAATACATTTTGTAAGGAGGTTAAATGCCCAAATGAAATTGTAATATATTTATATGCAAAGTGTTGTATAATGCAAGTGTAGATCATGGATGAGAAGGTGTGGTTGAGTGAAGAGAGAAGATTGTTTGCAAGAAGCAAAAATATTGTGCTTAATTGGATCTGAAAAAGTAGAGGAGGCGTGCTATACCCAGATCATTGTAATCGTTGATTTCTAATAGTTCTGCAATCAAATCCCTTAATCGGGTAGACTTTAACATGTCTGATTTATAAATCCTTTAAACAGGTGACTCTTTAATCAGGGTTTGAAATCCCTTAACATGGTTACTCCTAATAGGGTAAAGATTCTAACTGGGATAGAGCTAAACCCCTTGACGAGGTGGCTCCTAACAGGGTCTTGCTCTTAACAGGGCATTTGTAATATCCTAACAGGGCTAAGCTCTTAACCAGACGTACTTCAAAAGAGTGCAGAATTATTTGTGGGTGCAATCCCCACATGTGGTTTTTCCAGCTGGATTTCCATGAGAAAAATATTGGTGTTATTGTATTGCATGGTTGTGGATGTTTATCTTTATTAGTTTGTTTATTCATGCTATGGATGTTAATTGATGCAAGTTATTGAACGGTAGTTGAAAAGTTTAATTTGGTATATTACTGATTCACCCCCCCTCTCAGTAATCTTGGATCTAATAATACTAACAATATTACCTCTATTTTCCAGTTTTCTATACTCTAACACAACATTCACATAGTTTCCACATCTTGATTACATCTAATAACATAGAATCATTCATCATTAGATCACATTAATGATCTTAATTAATATTTGCTTAGTAGAAGACAACCTTAGGCACCCTAGTTAACATGTAGATTGCAAATAGCTTGCATAAATTGACATTTATGTTACTTGGACATGAAGTTGCACTTAGTATAGGTAACACACCTCATGTGCACATGCTACATTCAAAAAGAAAAATATTACACCTGGTAAAAGAGAGGGGTTTTGTCATTTGTACATCATCCTCTTATCTTCTTTATTTTTACATTTTTTAAGGATCCTGGTTATAAATCTAGGTTGTAATTAATGATTATCTTAAAATGGGAAGCTAATGCTACTCATTACATGCTTTTCTCTATTTTGCAAGTTTTAAGGGAGTGTTCATGAGAAGAATAATTAATTGATGACCTATTATTTAACTAGATTAATATTGTTTGATTGTTAAAAATATTCAATTTAAAGACATTGAGTGCTTGTATCAAATTGATATGCACTTTCCTAGTAGTTTTGCATGCACATCAAAATGAGGGCAAAAATAATGTAAAACTTAACCCCATAATGATTATCTTAAAATGGGTGGTTGATGCTACTCATTACATGTTTTTCTCTATTTTGCAAGTTTTGAGGGAGTGATAATGAGAAGAATAATTGATTAATGACCTATTATTTAACTAGATTAATATTGTTTGGATTGTTTGGAAATATTCAATTTAAATACATTGAGTGCTTGTATCAATTTGAGATGCATTTTCCTTGTAGTTTGCATGCACATTAAAATGGGGGCAAAAATAATGTAAAATTATAATCCCATATCATTTGCCCTTATGTTTTGTGTCTAATTTGATTATAGTGTTGTAAATGCAATAATTAGCCTACAAGTATCATAAATATTTGTGACACTGGCTTATGAAATATCTTCTCCCCATATTCACACTCTTGATCCCTAGACCCAATTTTCAACACCCTAGATTGGATTTGGGGAAGTAAAATTGACTTGGGTTACTTTTGTAGTGGTAAATATGATCCATGAACTTTTAAAATTCTAGATTTAAATTCTCGCTTTGTTAACCACTTCATAGCCACCACTTAGTGCGCATTATGTTGGCTTGTGCACTTTCCTTTTGTATTTAAGGGCATTCACTCACATAAGACATCTTACTAAGCACAACTAGACTAAAATTTTGGATAATAAAATGAATTTACTAACATTTGTAAATTAATAACACATCAATCTAAGTTTGTTGTACATTGCCTTCTATCCTTAAATTTTCACTCATAGTCATTTAAAGCTATTCTATCAGGGTTTTGACTAAGGAGAAGATGACCCCCACAAGTCAATAGATTTCCTAATTTGAAATGCTTTGTCCAAACACATGTTAGTCGTCATCCATATTTATGTACTATAGTTCAAGGCAAAGTGAATTCTAATTGAGCACATTCAACTAGTTTATATCCACAAGTACATGGTTAGATCTAGATCAATTTTGTGCACTAGATTAGTTTTGTACTTACAAAAAATAGGTTGACACTTGTACGAGTGATCTAGCATAATAAATAATAGGATTTTAAAATTTAAGATTTTTGTTCAAATCAACTAAAAAGATATATAAGATTAATAAAACCACTTTTAATATCTACTTAATTTCTATATTTAATTATCCAAATTTTTAATAAACAATCTAAACTCTACTCTCTATATTAGTTTATATTTATAGATTATATTCATTTTAGTAGCTCAAATAATTTATGTAAAGATATATTTCCCTTTATGGCTATTGGAAGAGTGTCTAATTAAAAAAATTAAGAAGATAAACATAATAAAAAAAAAACAATTAATTTCGAATTAGGTGTTACAAATGCCATTCATCCTAATTGAGGAAACGTGATCCACATAGCTCTATACACCCATCCTCTGCGCCAATCATCAAATAGATAAAGTGATCATCTTTCTTACTACTCAATTATTTTGTTCTGCGCTAAAAGCTCGTACGTTGAAAAAAAATGGAAGGCATTATCATCAGAGAAGAAACAGATAAAACAAGAGAGCAAGCATGTCATCTCCATCAACCTTATCAGGTTCCCAACTTCCACATATTCGCTAGCTCTATGTTTTTTCTTTTTATTTCACGTTCTGTAATATGTTTAAATAATTTGTGCGGTAATTAACAACCATTGAATTCATAGAAAACCAACATTCATGTTTGCTCTCTACTTATAGAGATAAAATCATTCACAGACACTGGGATATACTCCCTGGTTTTGCCGTCCTCACGTTCCATTTTGTAATCTCGTGAATTCAAGAGGAACCAAGAAAGTAAGGGAATTTCTGAGTTAGCTAGAGAGGATAGGTTTATTAGTTGTAAGGATATTGTATTATGCATACTAAGGTTGTTTAAGGCTGTTTCGTATCATAATTTTCATGCTTATGTCTTTAAGTTATTCAAAACTTGATTACTCTCTCTTAAAGTTAAGTTTCCCATGCTGGGCAGACTTCTGCTTGGATGCCAGGACCCAGGAGTAGCTCTTGCACCGGCTTTGAATGTCGGGTTCAATGAGCACATAGTTTTGTTAAGAATAACTGGACCCACTGGAATGTTAAAACCTAAAAACAGTCATTGACACATGCTCGGTCTAGACCATTCCATCACTGATGTCTTGTTGACAGATTTGGTCCGGTCAATTTTAATACTATAATGTGAACCTGGAGCTTTATTATGAAAGCTTGTTCATTTAGTCAGTAGTCTTCAGTGGTATTTCTGTAACTTATAGACCAGAAAATTGTAATAGCCAACTAACATTGTGATCTGAGTTCCCTGGGATTTGGGGGTTGGGGAGCACTGTTACTTATTTTCCATATTATCTAACCTAGTTAGTTGCTTTATAAGTTACTTAAATCCCACCTAAATGCATACTCTTATTTCATTATGGTGTGTATCTTATGGTGAATTAGTTAAGCATGTGGTAGGAGTTTGTTGTACACCTAGTCATTTATTTGTCATCATATCTATTGTTGGGTTGTGTAGTAGCTGACAGATGGCACGTAAAGCTTTACCAAATTCTTGAGTGAATTCTAGATTTTTTATTTTCTAGTTAGTATTCATGAAGAATTTAGGATGCACCAAGCCAATATTATCTATGAATAGGAGGTAGGTAGTCCATTCTAGGGCAGCAGTTGTGGAATTCATTTTTTTTATGGAACCATGTTGGCATCTCTGCCTTTATATAGCAGATTACAACATAAGGAGGTGGCATACATTTAAACTACAAGTCTCCTTTGGCTAAGCAGCTACATGAAGGGGGATCCCGTCTGTCAAAGTCACCTAAGTGTCGAACCTGGCCCAAATGCATCTCCGGGGATTTGAACCTTGGTGGATGGCTTTCTCTACCTCATGCCATCATCCTCACTGATTGTACTCAACCAATTGAACTACAACCCTTTGGAATTCATTTTTCATTGTTTGTGATTTTGCTTCTCGAAAGTGGTTTTGCTTTGGGTATGGCCCAGTGGAAGGATGGAGGTCAGCTGTTTGAAACACGCTCCTCTGTTCATCCTCCTTCAGGCAGTTAAAGTTTACTGAGGCAGGGGGGAGTTATAGAGGCAGCGCCTTTGAAAATTTGCAGTATCCCCATTTCAAATCATGCAATATTTAGTTCAACTCTATGATTTATTTATAATTTTTTAATTTTGAAAAGCTAACCTAACTGTAACAGCAAATGAAAGCTGAACACAACACTTTAGCAAAGCCTCATTTGCTGATACAACTCTTCTTATGGTCATTCTCATCAATTACAATTGCTGATGTAAACAATAGGTTACTCTTAACACTCGGATCTGAATTAAAATAATCATGTCAGCATAATTCCACATCATACAGTCAATTGGGAAACTTCAGAGATCTGATTTATTTGCCCACTGTGCTGGAAATGATTACAATACATGAAACAATCTTTTTTTCGATTTTAGTCACAGAAGATCAATCGCAAAATGTCAATTTGAACATGTCACGAAACCCTCCAATACCTGTTATGAACTGTTGTAGGTTGTGGCAGGGAATTTGGGACCTGTGGCAGCTGATAAAATGGTGTAAAAAGTTGTTTTGCAGTGGCAAATAATGTTGGTACAGCTCCCCCAAGTCTGATTGAACCCTCCTTGATGATGGTAAACAATATAGAAAGATGACAGATGGCTGCAATGGTGTCTAAAGGCTGTATGGCTGATGCAATTTGACTCACAAGTGTTGGTATTCCATTGATCTGGAATAATTGTTAGCAAACAATGAACGATGTGCATGCAAACCCTTCATAAATAATTTCTATATTTTTGTGGAGCTGGGGTACCTCCAAAAACCAAAACCCTCGAACAATGTTAACTAGCAGTTGGTATGACTGTAACAACTCAGATCCAGCCCTTTAGAACGCCCAAATTTTGCCAGAAATCTGAAACTCAACATATAGACCCTCAAATATACATCGGTGACGAAAAGATGTTTTTTGCTTGCCAAAAACTCTGTAGTTCTATAGTAGCATTGTAGCAGATTGAAAATGTCTTCATATCCTCAACAAACTGGTACAATTGTGATCCTTGGATGGCTTGAATGGTCCGATAATGAAGATAGGTGCATCCTTGATATACCTTTTTTAATTGGGCCCTTGGGTCCTAAATTTCCCTCCAAGTATTTAAAAATACTTTTATTTTAATACTAGTGTTTAAAAACACCTTTTATTTTAATTATAATAATATTATTA
Organism: Thuja plicata; assembly: GCA_018584345.1. NCBI lineage: Eukaryota > Viridiplantae > Streptophyta > Pinopsida > Cupressales > Cupressaceae > Thuja > Thuja plicata. The sequence goes on from MU226477.1 coordinate 4,133,993, forward strand.
AGTTGCTTTTAGAATTAGAGATTGTTGGGCCCAACTTAAATAATATTCTTAATTATCTTAATTTGATAGTGGTGACATGACACAATCAGAGATACTAATTCTACTCTGAAAAGAAAAAAGAAAAGAAGTCATGGTATTTCAGGCTTGAGGCTTTCATGCACTTTTATCAGATATGCATTATTCAGAATAGTTATTCTCATTGGATTTTATTGCTTCTGCTGTTTTGACTAGTTTTTTCTCTTTGATTGGATTACAACTGTTTTTTTCAGTTTATTTGCTATTGGATTGGAAATTACTGTTTCTAGCAGATCTATTTTCCTTTTGCAAAATAATAATAACGAATGGAATTAGAGTGGCGAGTTGGGCAGCGAAATTAAATGGTACAGCCCAACAAGGACATTGCTGATTCTGTGTTTCTGGAATATAACTTGAGTTCTTCCTTTATGCATCAAGAATGGTAGTGGACTAGAAACAATACACGGCTTTGGTCCATACCAATCCACAATATCCAAAATAACTTTTGTGGTTGCATTTTTGGGACATTCCAACCCCTGATATTAACAAAATCTTCTAAATTTTTTGAGGGATATGTTGTTTGCAACAATAGGTTCATGGTGGGAGTACCCTATGGCTATATGCCATTCATGCAAGATTTGAATGACCACTCTTTCCAGAAAGATGTCACTTGCCCATCATAATTTATACTAGACTTTAGATCATTGTAGTATTGTACCTCATGCTTGATAATGGAAAGGGCAATTTATCTATCCATTTTGTGTTTTGTATGATGTGATTTTAAAATACAATATTTTTGCATCAATGTGTGCGCTAATATCTTACAGAAGTTTAGTATTCACAATTCTTGCATTATTGTAATATTGAATCTATCTGTTATTTTTGTGAAACACCGTTCGTTGTCAAATCAAGTGGTAGTCCTTTATCCATTTAGTCATTTATTGTAGTTCTTGTCAATGTAAAATTTGAAAAAAATGTTAAAATCTAGAAACCGATGGGATGAGAAGTTGCCTTTTCTTTTTGATAGAAGGCAATCAAATATGTTAATATAAGTGAAGGATATTTTTTACAAAATGCCATAAGCCTTTTCATAGTTGGATAGATAGCAGGAAAAATGTTGAAATATGTTCGTTCGTGTTTACTAAAACGACATAAACAATTATTATATATATATATATAATGAGATATAGAATATATATTAAATTAAATATATAATATATATTAATATAATATATCAAACAATAATCATGTTCTATATATATATCACAAAATAATAATAAACAATATTAAATCGACCGCATATAATATAATCATGGCTTAACATATTAGTCACGATACCTATCGTGATTATTATACATAACAGTCACGATAATATCGTGACTGTTCATGTATGACAGTCACGATAAGTATCGTGACTGTTCATACCTCCTTTGGTTGTTGCCGACTGTTATACTAAACAGCGAGCATGTTAATTATATCGCATGTTATCAACAG
>MU226477.1:4147047-4169581 GCA_018584345.1 Thuja plicata
CTTCCTTATTCTGAGAATAAACTGGAATAATAATCAGTCATATATCCCTCTGTTGTACAAGTGTTTGACAAAATTTCTAAAAAGCAAATATAGCAAGTTTCAATCAGATTTGGACAGGGATATTACACTCTAGGTCGGGCTTCACAGGATTCCAGGTTTTCCGCTTGAAGGATATAGGATTCATTCTAAGCAACCTGGACTATCGACACGTCTTCCCATAGAGCACTGCTCCTAAGATTCTCTTGGAAACGATAGACATTATCCAAGCCTACGCATATGCATATGACTGATATCAATATATATACTAGCTACATGAGATTATAACAATCTCGTGACTAAGGAAACTCTAACAATTTCCATTAGTCCCCTCCAAATATAGGATCAATCCTTAATGAATATAAAATTGACTCCATATGATCTCTATATCATCATAACTAGTTAGTGGATATACATATAAATGTATAAGAAAAAAATAGGAATTTTATCCCAGAATGATGAATCAATACATATGAACATTATAAAAATCAGAATATAAGCCTCAAAGTTATATAATCATCCATTTATCATTTAAAAATCAGAGTCACATGTAATTTTGATTTATAGAATATCAATTTCAACATTATATATTTATATATATATGTGTGTGTGTGTGTGTGTGTGTATATATATATATCACAGACACACACACACACACATATATATATGAATATACTTCAATTATCTTTGACATGAATTCCAGTGTTACATAATATATACAATAGACTATATCAGATTGTTTATTCCTTATAGAATATATATATATATATATATATATATATATATTCTGATTTTATTATTATTAACATACTTATATGAATGCACTGTTATTAATATATATTTTTACACACACACACATATATATCCAATGCCACTTGTAAAATCTTACTGAAATTGTCTTTACATACCGTAATTCTTATTTGAGACAGGATTGTTGTTTGCTGCCTCTGTCAATGCTGACTGTATATATCCCATATACTCTTTTCCTTCTAGTGCCTCTACGATGTCCTCCTGAAATTGGTAACACATTCATAGATGTGTTGGCTAAAATTTTGGCAAGTAACTAAGAATACAACTTGGTAAAATTGGAACTTTAGACAACAGTGTGTGAATTTTTTTTCTCCTCTCAATAGTAGGGGAGGATCCCTTCTTACCGTAGGTGGCTTCAACGGAAACTGAACTGAAATACAAACAATTCCTATTGCTACGATAATACCGGTGGCTTAAGGGTTGACGTAAGAACAACACTTAAAACAACAATTTGCTTATAATAAATTGAAACAAATACAGGAACACAAAGTCTCCTGTACTTTGAAAGATGATTATGAAAATAGCATAGCCAGGAAAGCACAAAGTCTTCCATTGAATATCCTCTTCCTTAACAAAAACATTTATCACTGAAGCCCAAAGTCTTCAGCTTTAAGTTATTGTAGCCACTTCTATCTATAACAATTTTTCCTCCTGCATCCCAAAGTTTTCAAAAGTTCAAATTGGCTCTGAAGGCAATAGGCAGCTCAAAGTTTGCACAATTGAATTCAAATCCCTCTTGAGAAAACTCCAAAACTCACAATCAATATCCAGAAAATGTCGTCCCATAACACATTGAATCAACACAAAGTTTGAAAACAAAGTTTAAAAGCACAAAATCTCAGAGTGCATATACAAACTGACAGAATTTTCTTGCATTGCCAAAAGATAGATAATACAATAGGTCTCACTCCTTTATATAGGAAAAGAGGAGAGAGAAAGGTGGAGAGGAAAGGTGAAACCCTTAACCACCTTGACTTATTCAATACTTATCCTTAACTAACTAACTTTGACTTATTCAATGCTACAAGGCTTAAAACACTTGCAACATGATTACATGGAACAACTTTGCATGTGATAATATCACATGCAATTACATCTTGTTTTTACAGTACATGTACTCTGTCAATACAAATTACAAATACATGATGAAAATTTTGTAAGGGCCCGTTTGGGTACTGGAATACCATATCCTGGATATCGTCAATTCAGGAAGATGCTACATATTTAGGAAGATGCTTATCCTCAAAATGAAATCTGGAATATGGACTGACTCGTTTGGTTCACCCAAAAGATGAATGAGAAGATGCATAAGGAATTTTAGTTCTTTATTTTTTAATTTCTTTGAATATGGTGTGTATATATGTGTGTATATACACACATGCACACATGTGTATATATACATACATACATGTGTGTGTATATACATGTGTATATATACACACATGTGTATACATGTGTGTATATACATACATGTATACACATATACACACATACACATGTGTGTGTATACACACACATACACACATATACACACATACACAAATACACATGTGTGTGTATACACACATACGTGTGTGTGTATACACACATGTGTGTATATACACATACAAGTGTGTATCCATGTATACACATACACATATACACACGTGTGTATATATATATACACATATACACACATACATGTCTGTATATATACACACCATACATATACACATACAAGTGTGTATCCATGTATACACATATACACACATGTGTGTATATATACACACATACACACATTTATGTATATACACACACATGTATATATACACATATACACACACCAGACATATACACACATGTCTATATACACACATACACACCATACATGTGTGTATAGGTACACACATACATGTATGTATATATACACATATGTGTATATACACACATACATATTGTATGTATATATACACACATAAAGATGTATATTATATTGCTATGAGGATGTATATATATGTGTGTATATACACACGTGTGTATATACACATATGTGTATATACACATATATATATACATCTTTATAGCAATATAATATACATCTTTATAGTCACGGATCCCACGACATATTAAATTTGCTTTTGTAAAAATTGGAATTGGAATTTGAAATTCCAATTCCACCTATTTAGGTGGAAGATGATATTCCCATTTTGGGGGCAAAATGAGAATTTCGGAATTCCGATTCCATTTTTTCCAAGGACCCAAACATGGAATTTGGCATTATCCAGAATTAGATAATGCCAATTCCGGTCCAATTCCTGCTGCCAAACGGGCCCTAAGTGTGTGACAAGACACGACATCTATTACATCATCCTTTATCAGTCTTCATGATGCTACTAGAAAGGCATCTTTGTTTCTTTCCATCTCTGGCTTGAAAGCATTTTATGCCTGCAATCATTGCATCGCTTATCCCTTTCTTTAAATGGCTCCTACATGTTGTAATTCTTGCCTCGTGTCATTCTTTGTTACCAGAATAGCCATAACACGATTTTTCAAGCTATAAATTTGCAGATCTGGAAGAGTATGCATACAGGATATGAGTGGAAGGCCTTTGAGCAGCAAAAGACAATGGATTTTGAGTAAAATCAGCTCTTTGAATGAGGGAAAAACTCAAAAACAGGGTTTTCCGGAGGCACTGCACATATGTAGACAGCAAGTTTGGAGCTTGGTAAAATGAAAACATGGACGTATATATGCATGAGCAAATGTTCAATATGGAAGGTGAGATTTTTGGAAACACTTGCATCTCATAAAAAGCCATGAAAAAGCATGAAGGTGGGCTTTTTGGTTTGCTTTGCATATTGGGAATTTCCTTTTGTTTACTCATAAGTGAGATGTTTGTCTCATTACAAGTCATTCTTCTTTGACATATAAGCATGGAGGTGGGCTTTTTGGTTTTCTTTTCATATTAATTCCATGCTTAGAATGGGGTTTTTAATCCCGATTGCATATTCAAGTATGAAGAACTTGCATATGCAACTTGGAAAAATTAAGATGGAAGAGAGAAGATACAAATTAAAACAGTAAAAACATGTAAATCTGAAAGTGAAATGAAAGATTTACATTTAAAAAACAAAACAAAAGTATATACATGAAAGCCATGAAAAGAAAACAAGAAAACTTACCTCTTTCTACCAAAAACAAGAGAAAGAAAAACTTGCAAAGACTTGGAGCAAAATCTGAACCAAATCCAAGAGAAATTCGGATTTAGACAGAGATTGAACAAAAAGGAGTTATATAGACAATAAAACTTGACCCAATCTCCATGAAATCAATGCAAATTGGAGTCTAGATGGATTGGATGACAAATGTGCAACATTGAGAGACAATATGCACAAAAATAGCAACAACTTTGAAAGATTCAAACCTGTAGATGTTGGAGGATTTGCAAATATGCAAATACAAGTTGTTGAATGCCAAATACAAGCTGAAAACCAAACTTGATGCCCTAGAAGGGCTTCTAGGAAAAAAACACAGCTAGCTATGGAGTCAAAACTTGCTGGAGATGATGATTTTCGCACCATAGATGCCCTAGACGGGTTTTCCACTCCAAAACACAGGCATGTATGGCTTCATTACATGTTTAAAAGACATGTAATTCCATCCAAAATCGCCGACAATCTACTTGAAGAGGAAACACAACTGTGCTCGAGCATTCACATGTTTCGAATAACATGTAATGGGCACAAAAATCGCCGCCTATAGCTGGAACGGATTGAATGGAAGTGTTGACGGGTTTTTTAGCAAAGATCTCATAACAAAACATATGCATTCCTTTTGGCATTCATTAACCTCTTTAAAACGCACTTTTTGGGATGAAATACATATTTCAAATTTTCAACTAACATGTAATTGCACCAAAAATCGCTAGCAATCTTGAGTGGAAGTCATAACGGGTTTTAGGATGACATTTGCATATGTAATGAATATGCATTTGAGCTAAAATTCACCACCCAAGAGTTAATGACTTGAAAGGTTTAAAAGAATGAACTTCTAATATGCAAATGCATATAAAAACCCCACTTACATATGTAATGTTATGCTTTTGCTTTCGAAAACTCCACTTTTATGCATTTGGGATTTAAAATATTGATAGTGGAGTTCTAAAAATGATTTGCATTGTGATGATATGCAATGTCAAATAAAAACCCCACCTAATTGCATTTAAAACATATTTTTTATATGTAACTTATAGTAACAATAATATAATATGTAGGACTTAAAAAGTCCACCATTACGTATTAAACCATTAAAAACTATAACTAAAACTTCTCATAATGATGTGAAATTTTAAAGTGGGGTTCTAAACCCACTTTATATATAAATGATGATTTTACTTCGTGCAATTACCAACAAAAAGCCCACTTTTGAGGGATTTTAACAAAGACATGCAATCAGGAAGAAAAACCCCACCTGCAGTATGCTAAAAACCTTAATAACTTGAGCTAGACAGCTCCGATTAAGGCCTAAGATGGCTCAAAACGAGCGGAATAAAAAATGCTACAATTCTAGGGCAGAAACAAGACTAAAAACCCAACAAACAATCAAGGAAAACCAAACAAAGACTCGCCTTGAAGAATTTAAACCACAAATTTTTCCGTAGGGTTGTCCAATTTTGCGAATACAAAATTGAGGACAACAAGATGCACACTTACCATATTATTTCCAATATGTATACATATTTTTTCTTGCCGGTGCCCTCCATCTCCCATTCGTACCTGTTGTTATATGGTTTCTCTAGTGTGAGTGGAGGGGAAACAATGCGCCCTTTCAACCGGGAGAGCCTAGTCATCGTATGTTACTAGTCAATGGGTTTATTCGACTATTGGTTTGCCTTATTAACTTTAATAATATTATTGGATTGAGTTGTATTCATATCACGGTAAGTGTGAATAATTTTTTGTATTATTATTGATTGACTATAATTAAGATATTTTTTGATTTAATATTATTGTGTGATATTCATTAATAAGTTGATTAATATTATGAATAATATATTGATTAATTATATATATATATATATATTGATTAATATTATGCAATAATATATTGATTAATTGTACATATTGATTAATATTGAGCAATAGTATTGATTAATTATTGAGTGATATTATTCATATTATATTGATTAATTAATAATTATTGATTTGGTTAGAATCGCAATAAGATCTTAATTATTGATTAACATTAAAATGGAGAATTTATTATTATAGCAATGTCTAGACAGGGTATATGCATCGATTTGGGGTCATGATAGACCAAGATTAAATGAGAATCAATGGACCAGATTGAATCCTACAAACTCTAATTAGGGTTACCACCCCATCGGCCAATGAGATTCAAGCACCTCAACATGAGACAATGGAAAAATTACAACACAAGTGACAACCAATCAAATGGCACCAAATGGTAAGCCAATTAGAATTAAGCACCTAGAGTACCAACCAATGAGGAAATTTCATGCCACTTAGGCTTACATCAGATCTTCATCAAGAAGATTATTTCCTTTAAGTTTCTCTCTTTGCAAGTTCAACGAATTTAAAAATAATAGCATGAAGCCTTTCCATGGGAATGTTTGGTGTGTAGCGAATCTTCCAATCAACAACCTCCATCATAGGAGTGCAAACTGAGTAAGTCCTGGCCCAATTTTCCATACTATCCTCGCAAGAGATGATGAATGCCCTCAACATGGATAGATCTCGCAATTGCTCCTTGCTAGTAATATGGGCATCCTTGAAGTAAAGTGTTTTCATCCTTTCTCCCAAAACTGCCACTGTCAAGTCCTTTCTCCTTACCTCCTGAAAATCAAAGATAGTGGATACCGCCTTGTAGAGCTCATCCAAGATAGGTTGCACCTGCCCATCGACACTTGCAATCATTCTCCATTTTATCTAGATATTCCATTTTGGTCGCCAAAGTGCAATGCCAATCAATGATACTTTCCATCTCTCCCTATTTGATCACTCCATTTCCTTCCATCATAAGAATGGATGCCCCTCTAATGACTTGTGGTCTTGGAATGGATTTCTCTTTGATGTCTTGGAATTCCTCATATACCTTATGCAAAGCTACAAATCAGACCTTAATAATTGTCATCTCTTCGTAATGCTCAACAAATTTCACAAGGAAAGTATCGACCTCCTTTTCAAGTTCCTCAATCCATGCCTTCCCTGCCTCAAATGCCACTGCTAAGGCCTCCAAATGGTTGGTTGTTTCATATTCTAATGTAGGAGGTGGAACGAAGTTGTGATCTCTTACTTGAATCAGATTAGATACCTGCTTAAAATACTCTCTAAATTTTCAAGCCTCTTCGTTATACTTCTTCTCTACCACTTCCTTTTCCACTCTGTTTTGCATGGCCTTAAGAGCATCTTGGGCTTCCTCATATTCTATCCTTTTTGTTGTAGCTCCGAACTCATGTTCAACTATCTCATAATCCCGGGGCTGAATGCTGTCTCTTGTTTTGTTCACCTTAGGGATAGCAATTTGAACCCTACGGGTTCCTGAATCATCTCTAATCACCTTGGCTACCTTCCTTGCTGGTTGAATCTCTTCCTCAACTTGCTGTATAAGATCTTCAATGTTCACAACTGGTTCTGGCTCATCAACATTCTCTTTTCCTTGTATCACATCCCATAACCAATCAGGTGCAGTGCATTCTCCTATCTCCAAATTAGACTCTTCCCTTCTTTCAACTGGTATAACTCCAACATTATCTTCATTAGGAGGTGGAATTTGGTCATCTCTAGGAGAATCCTCAATGTTAACCATCTCATTATTATTTCCATTCTACGGGAGGAGCATTCCTTCTAACTCAGTGGCACTCAACGAAGAATATCCTGAAGAACTCTGACTAATGTTGTCTTCCGATTCAGAAGAAATCTCCTAATGCACTTCCTTGCCCTTAGATGAAATAGTCTTTCCTTGTTTCGAAGTTGCACTTTCTTTGGATGGAGCTGTTTGTTTTTGTCTCTTTTCTTGCAGCTCTTCAATCCTTATCCCCATCTCCTTCGAATTCCTGCTTGGTGGAGCCTTTGTAGTACTCTTCCTTTTCTTGTTAACTTCACCCTGTTGACCACTTGATGCTGGAGGCTGCTGGGATGACTCTTTCTCTTCAATTTCTTCAACCTCCTTCATCCTATCGTATGTCACAGGTATTCTCCTCCTTACTAAATCAGCCACCTTCTCATCCAACCATTGCTGGGTGAAGAGAGAAACTGGGATCATCAAAGCCTCAAGGCTAACCTCCTTGTCATCATTCCAATCAATTGACTCCAACTCATGATTTGCAATGGTGTTGAAGTCCCCTCTAATGATGTTATTATCCTCCTCTAACTGATCAAGGATTGCAATCCCTTTCCACTTGTATCTTCTAATCATATCCACTGTCAATCTCGAAAATGACCTCTTTCTGATCTCCAAATCATCCTTTGCATCGGCCCAGTAGTCTTCTAATTGTGGAATGTAGAGATACCTGTTCCCATATGCTTTCTTGATCTTCCTCTTTAGACTGAAGTTTTCCCTTGACTCAGAGTCCTAGCCCATAGTACTCAAACTCCTCTTCTGTTGCCTCTACCGCTACTCGGGATGGACATGTCTCACTGCCAATATTGACTGGAAACCCAACTCCTTGCTTGTGCTTGTGCCTTTGAATCCTATCATAAGCGACTAGTTGCCTTGCCACCTCCATGACTACTATTTTGTTTGTGGGGTACCTTGGAAGCTTCTTAGGACAAACAATACTTCCAAGTATTCAGACGTATGTGAATTTGGGATATTGGATGTACCATGATCCATGCTCTTCAATCACCTTCATAGCCTCCTCGAAGATCCTCACATGTGGAGCTTCTTGAAAACTGTCTCACAATCTTCATGGCAAATGCGTCATTGAAAATCTTAAAGTTCTTGTGATTGTGGAGGTTTAGCGGTGGATAATATTCATGCACTAAGTATTCTCCTTTAGCCGTTCCACACTTTCCCAAATTCACCAATCCTTGGAATTTAAATATTCTACCCAACATGTAGACTAGGTAAGATGTCATATAGAATGCCTTGGTGTCCATCATCCTTAGCTGATGGTTGATGTTGTCACTTGTAATCTTTGCCCATGCAAACATCACCTCCCTTGATAAGATCTTGTCTATGAAGTAATACATCCAATTCTTGAAGGTGCCCCCATGTGGTTCTCCCATCACCCAATTTAGCATCACAATGAGGTCACCTATATCCTGCTTGAAGTCCGATATAGTTAGCTTGTTCAACTTTAGGATTTTGGAGTAATGATTCCAAGGCTCAACCATCCATTCATCGTTCATCCTCTTCGCACATGCGTCCACTTGATCCTGATAGTGTTTCAAGGCTTGCTCTTTGGTGATGAAAGTTTCTCCTTCGTGAGATGGTATGTTGAAAGCCATCCTAATAGCCTTCTCTGATAGCACCGTTACAATCTTCTTCTCTTTTCCACATTCAACTGTCTTCTTTTGAGGATTATAGTTCTTTGCACATTCAAGAACTAGCTCGACACACTGCATGGTGGGAGGGAAGGCAACTGCTTGAACTATCCCATTTTTCATCATCATTTTGGCCATCCTCGAAGTTGAATCTCTAGACATTCTTTCCTTCACCTGGATCATATTGACGGGCCTGAGACTGGTATCTCCAGTCTTCTTGTGTTTGGTAATGAAACTTGATTTTGGAACCATCTCCTCGGTGTCCCTCTTGACTTGATCTTGTCGATCCTTCTTCAAGCTCACAATCTTGGCTCCCGACATATTCCTCCCTGCCATAACAATTCTTCAATTAGATTTGGAGTTTGAATTTTGATTAGTATGTTAATGATTTAGAATTGAAGTCGAATCAGTAAACTAAGATTTATTAAGTTTTGAAATGCTTCTTTTTAATGTTCTAATGAAAATCAACTTGCAAGTTTTCTTCAATGATATTTCCATTATTTTCGAAAGAAAACTAAAACTTGAGATGAAGTCCACTTAAATCAAATTGCAATCAAGCTGGTTCACTTCCTTTGTCAGATTTGGACTGATTAGATTTAAACAAATGTTTAAGTTAGATTCTTATTAAGTTTCCATCACCTAAGGCTTACTAATGCAATTCAGTCTTTTCTTTTCTCAGGAAATCTTGATCATTTTAGCATATGAAAGTTAGAATCTAATCAAATATACTGTTGTGTATTCATATCTGCATCGCAACCATCAAAATCTGAAACAAAAAAATGACCAGGATAATCAAGGATAATCAAGATCTTGCTTCTCTTACCACCTCAAACTTAGAACCCCAAGAGAAATCTGCCCAGAATTAATGCCTGCCTATCGATTACAGAATCGGCCCTATATGGGTCTGCTACTCACTATCTTGATCTGCCCTTCCCTATAAGATAATTCGCTGTCCCTTCATGAAGAGCTTGCACTTCGAAATATAAGGAAAACTGCTGCCAATTTAGATGAAGTTCACTATATATATCAGAGAAGTGTTTGATTTTGTTTTTTTGTGTGAAAATGATTTGAAATCTCCTCTCCTATATAGCCATTTGAAACATGAAAGGGCACCTCTCCCTAGGAAGGCCGACTTGCCATTAATTGTCCAACAAAAGGCTTTTATTTAATTCGTTTCTCATGTCCCCAAGGCCAACTTTAGCGAAAGGGAAGAAAATTTTAAATCAAATTGCCACTTTCCTCTGAGAAAAATTTGGGTGGAATTCCTCCAATTAGAGGAATTCCGCCAATAGCCATTTCAGTGCATTAGGTTAATAAAAATTTCAGTTCTCTCTTTAAGATTTTGCTACCTTTCAACTTCGTCATTTTCCCTTAGTCTCCTTGGATTATAATTGGTCAATTTTTTGCAATAAAATCCGATTTGAAAGGAGGTGGAAGTTTCAGATTTTGAGGAATTTATGGGTGGAATTCCCGAGATTGGAGGAATTCTGCCATGTTCTCTTTGGCCTGACCTCAACATCTACTCCCAAAACTTACCCAATTGTCATCACTCACGCTCCTTTTTATCAATTCTTCCCCTTCTCTTACTGGGTGTTAAATTTGCACTTAAAACCTTTCTCCTTGTAGGGGGCGGGATTTTCATTTTTAGAAGAATTTCAATGGCGGAATTCCTGAGATTGGAGGAATTCCGCCATTTTTCATCCAAATGTTGACACTTTAAACCTAAAACTCCCTCTCTTGACGCCATTTGATAGCCTCTTGCCAAATTCTTGCCTTGCCGCCCGTTGGTCATTCATTTCAATCGAATTTTGGTCATCATCTAGAGGGCGGAGATTTTCAAATGTGAGGAATCCATGGGCGGATTTCCTTTGATTAGATGAATTCCGACCCCCTTTTGTAGTTGCAGCTTGTCTCATAAAACGTTTTCCCTCCTCACACTTCATCATTTTAACACTTTGATGCTCGATTCTTACACTTCTAACTTGGACATTTCATTTTCAAACAACCTCTAGGACCCCTTGCTTGGCGGAATTTTTTGGAGGGAGAGGAATTTCTCAAGGCGGAATTCCTCTGATCAAAGGAATTGCGACCTTCCTTAACTATTCTCAAACCTTCCTTATCTCTCAAGCTTTCAAACTCTGACTTCAAGCTCTACCTCTTTGACTCCAACACTTCACCAATTCGATTCTCCATTCCTATTCCTCACTCTCAAACATTCCAATTTGCATCAAAATTGAAGACACTAGGCTAGGTGGAAATTCCCGAGGTAGAGGAATTTCCATGGCGGAATTCCCCAACTCGGAGGAATTCCGACCAGAATTCTAGCATACATCAAACTCTTTCTTTCTAACCTCGAAACTCTCCAAACTTGTCCTTTCATCACTTTGGTTTTGGGTTTATACTTAAGCACTTTAGTTACTATCAAAATTAGGCCATCTTGCTGGGCGGAAATTCCTAAAGTAGAGGAATTTCCATGGCGGAATTCCTCAACTCAGAGGAATTCCGACCAGAATTTAACTTTCCCACTCATACTCCCCTTCACTTAGACTTAGCCATTTTTGCTTTCAAGTTTTGCCTAATGCCTTAGCTGGAAACAAGACCATGGATTGGGCCCGAGTGAATCGTCTTTTCATGCTCAAGATGAAGTCATATCTAGCCCCTTTCGTTGTCCTCTCTCAATCTGATTGACATTCACCACTTAAGACTTGGCCTGTAAACTATGTCAAGTTGCCTCAAAATGATCCCAAGACTCCCTACTTAAGCGCAAAGGCTTGACTGATCTCACTTTATCTATCTGATTGGACCTTGCAAACACTCCTCGCTGACTAAGACCGCCTGCCAAACTAACACACCGAACCCAAACTACAAGAGCAAAAGGCGAAGAAAGGGGAGGGTCCCCATTTGGAATGGGGTGGTGGTGTGAAAACCTCACAACAGTTCCCCTCACATACAATGGTCTCTTAAAGGTGCTCCAAAGGCCAAACAACAATACGAAAGAAATGCTCAAAAACAAGAATTCTCTCTTTCTGCAGAAAGCCATCAGTTTAGTTCTTTCATATCTTTTGATGTCATTAATGGTCACACATTCATAAACATACTTGTAACGCCATGCAACCACAAAGAAAGTTTACATTTTGGTTGGCTAAAGAGTAATCAGCTTCTTCATCCTAATTCTGCTCATTGATTGTCGATACGAGTGTCAAATTTAATGACACCCCACAATCAACATCTTCTCCTTCTACCTCTAATCCCATGGCTTATTTTCTTTGATAGCGCTCATGATGTCAAGGATATAGTCTTCCTAAGGAACCTCCTCCACCTTCACTCATTCTGTGTTCACTACCCTATTGGGTTCAAAAAAACTAGTAGGGTCACCTTCTTGGCTGTGCAAACAAAACTCAGTGCATTGATAGTCAGACTTCAAAGATCTCCTCGTTCCTTTTGTCTGCATAACTGTAGCTGTGCCTATGACATAGGAGTTATCATTAACATACCAACAAGCTACAGTGCTGTCTCTTTTGGATATCCTGCATCACAAAGAACACTGATCTTAAACTGCAGCACAAAGGGAGGGGTCATCAGCCATGGTATAACATGACGATATTATTATTTATTTATTACAAATCTTACCTATCTGAATACTCACTGGGGAAATCAGACGAACCTACCTACTGTGAAATTTTTTATCTTTTACATGTTTCCATTGTCACCATATTTTATACTGTCATATTCTTAACCATACTTTTACCCAAATTGATATTTGACTTGCAATAGACAATATAAACGGGCATTAGTCTTTAATGAATAGAAGTGAACCTATAGTTTATCTCCAATCCTTGTAAAAATCAAATTCTAATACCCTCTATTATTTCTCATGCATACCAAATCTCAGCAGCTAGCATGAAAGTCACAAAGAGTGCCAAATTACAATCATTGCTTAAGAAAGAATAATATAGTAATCAGTTACAGAATAAAAGGTAAAATTACTTAAAAGTGATTATGGTTTTGAATTACGGACATTAATTACTTTTGAGCTTCACAAATCTAAAGTAATGAATAGGAATATCACATCAAATGCTAAACATTGTGCAGAAAACTCACTTTAAGACAATCCTACTTATTAATTTTTTTCGTTGTAATCAGTAAAAAGTAAGTTATTAAGCTAATGTACTAACTATTACAACCAGAGTTTTTACCCTTACAATTGGCCTTTTGAGAACAAAGAGAAGTGCAAGTCTCTTCTTTCTTGTTTTATTGTGCCGATAAATCATTTTGCTCCCACGATTAGATGCTAATCTTAGGAGACAATTTATTTAAGTTGCTGGAATTAGCATCAGAATTAATTGAGATGATGATCACTAATTCATTGTTTTCAACTATTTAATAGAAGGAACCTTGTTCCAATCCTTTCCTTTAAAGCCAGATGTCTCTTTGGAGGGAAAGGAGTTTCTTATAAAAAACCCCTGAAAGATTGAGATGTGATCATGAACCAACAAAATTCATCTAGACTTAATGATGTGCTACTTCCAAGCGCTTGGTGTCGGGCAGTTGAGTTAAGGTGGCCGTTATCTTAAGACATTTTCTTTTGGTCATAACTGATTAATTACTGTAAAATTTGCATCTTTATAAGCTCAAATAGATGAATATATCATTGTCTTCTAGTTTTTATCTTGATTAAGATTTCTTGAGAATGTGGAACCATAATAGCAATCTCAGCCCTTTTCTGAAATCCATTTCAAATTGTTTCTTCCATCTGCTGTAACCTTCTGTATTGTGACATATCATTTCCTTCCAACGTTTATGTGGCATCATATTAGTATTTTTCTATCCATTGAATAATTTTTTCCCTTGTTATGTTCTTAAGATGCATGTGTATATTTAATAATAAGTCTGTTAAAATAAAATCTTTCTATTGCATGTCCAAACAATTATCTTGTTAGACATATTGTATCCACAACATTAATTTTAGCAAGAACAATCTTATCTGGTTGTTAGTGTCTTACTCACCCATGCGCATGCTCTGAAAATATTTTATTATTACAATGTAGGTGATAGAAAAGAAGACTCCAGCATATTGGCTGAGGCTTCAGCTGATGCATCCAGTTCGGCTGAAGGTGTTACTTCGTCTACTTCTGGAGGAAGGAGACAGCATGGCAATCAGGAGAATGTAGCAGTACCCAATCCTTTTGATTTCATGGCAATGTCTGGAATTTTAAATGTACTACCTTGGCTGGTTTGCTTTAGTTTTTATACACCTCATTGATTTATATTGAACATTTGTGTCATTTATGCCAACAAGTAAAGAACATTGCTCAGTTATTAGTGATTCTTCTCAGGATCCAAGCATAAAGGAGTTGGCACAAGATGTTTCCAAGGATCCAGCCTTTCGGCAGGTTGCACGACAATTGCAGCAAAGTGTTACAAGGGTAGGAAATTCTGGTGCACCCCAAATGGACCCAGAAAAGTATGTCAAGAGCATGCAAAAGCTAATGCAAAATCCTCAATTCATGATCATGACAGAGCACCTTCGCCATTCTCTTATGCAGGTGAATAACTTCAACCATTAAGACGTAGAACAATTGCATGTTTTGAAATTTTATGGTCCTTATCACCCAATTTTGCATGATTTAAAAACAAAAACATATTAAAGCTTCTACTAACTGTACTCGTATGCATTTACCCCTATTGTTATGCCTTTGTTGTAAATTCTATTAGACATATAACACAAAATAGAAATGAGTTTAAAGTTATCTCCCTAATATTAAATGTTTAACTCAATACCTTGGGTCTATCCTGATAAATTGTTTGCTTTTTAAAAATAAATTTACTTATGTTCATTATATTGCATTCAACATATTGGTTAAAAAATTGTGTTCATACATTGGCAAACGATACAATCATCTAGAACAAAATCTCTAGGTAAAAACCATGGATAGAAGACAGAAATTATTAACATTTTGGAACACTCAAGTGTTCCTTATCAAGAGGGATTGATATGATAAAAAATGGACATAGATCTCCTTATGTAGAATCATAGATAACTCCACTCAAGTACATGATACCAAGGGACTTACAGGAGAAAAATATTAAATACAATGGCTGTTCCAAAATTAATCAAAGGCTGATTAGCTCTTACAATTTTTGATGTAGCTATTTGCAAAAATAAGTATTTGTTACTGCTAATTAATGACAATCAAGGCTCAATTTTCTGAAGTAAAGGTTGGGAGGGGAGAAAAGGTAGGGTGGGAGCTTCTAAGTAATGTACGTAACATGCCAGGGGTTCTCCTAATCTTCTTGATGACAGGCCTCGAAGCTTGACTTAAACCTGTACTAGTATTTCTGTGTTAATCTCTATCTTCACATTTGTTAAGTCTCAACAGGTTATCCTAAGTGTCTTTTCAAATAGTAATCTAAATTAAAATGACCTAAGTGTCATCAATCAAAGGCATCATGGACATGATGAATTTCTATATTTTAGGATTTCTAAGGTGGTTTTCAATCATAACAATTCATCTTGATGATGGACCACTTGAGTTGTCTGAAATATCAGTAGTTTTTTGTTCTAAACATAGTTTTTACTCGGAAACTTTGTGCTCGTTAAGGAAGTATCGAATTTCTCGATTCAATTACAGTTTTTAAATTTTTATATGTACATAAACAAATTATGATTTTTATCTTCCAATTATATTTTACTTATATGTGAATTTTAATTTTTTCTTTCATGTCGTAACTACTCAATTCATGCATTATATTTGCAGATAGGGTGCATATTCTTGTTCTTTCATTTCAGTTTCTAGAGACTTTCATATATTTTAATGGGTGATTGCCATATTCTATTTTACTTCAGAACATTTTCGCACTTTTCCTATATCCCTTATGGTTTGAAATATCTTATATGTGCGTTCTGACTTGTAGCTATCATTTTATCACAAAATTTGGAATGCAGCCTCTATTTCTTAGACAGTATACTGTATACAGCTTGGATGCAATGCTGACCATTCTGTTGTCTCTAGGATCCAGCAGTCGTAAATTTAATACAGACATTGTCAAACCCTAATCAGAAAGAGCAATTTGAAGCACGACTGGCCCAACTTAGGAATGATCCTTCTTTGAAGCCTGTTTTGGATGAAATTGCAAAAGGTGGACCTCCTGCCATAATGAAGTAAGAAAAAGAAATATTCTTTCCTCCTTAATTCTCCATCTCATAGATTTGGTTTGCACTGTTTCTTCTAACAGCAGTTGCAATGCAAACCATTTTAGCTTTTCTTCAATTTTTTTCCCTCTATGACAATCTTCCTTGTGTACATCCAATGCAAAACGTCATGGTAGAAACAGGACATGTGGCCGAGCAACAATCAAGTTAAAGGTCGGATAATTGAATCTTGATTGATGGATGATTTTCTCATTATTCTTATGTAGGTATTGGAACGATCCTGTAGTGCTAAGTAAACTTGGGCAGGCTTTCCAAGTGGGCAGCTCAGGAGAAATGCCAGTTGCCAACCAATCTTCTCAGAAGAAAAAGGAAGAAAAGGAGGAAGATGCCGAGAAGGACATGTCTCTGCATCATGTTGCCAGCACCGGTGATACTAAGGTAAATTTAGATTTGGGTTTTCTTAGACTGCAAATATTATTCTTTTATGATTACAGCATTCCTTGTAATCTTCACAAAATCCTTTTGACAGGAGTTGGAAGTTTTGATAGCAAAGGGTGCAGACAAAGATATGAAGGATTCACAAGGAAGAACAGCCTTACACTTTGCATGTGGTTATGGAAACGTAATAAGCTCCATGTTATTCTACACCATTTTTTCCAATCAGCTTGAAAGACTTTTCTTACTTATTAGGTTTTATGTATTTTATGTTTTTTTTGCTAATCATTTCAAGCTTTATGTAGGTACAACATTAATTACTTTTAAAATAAAATTTGGAACAATCTCCTAGCATTTCAAATTAGGAATAATGAAAAATCTGGGACTGGGATTATAAAAATCTGAAATGTGAGGGCAAATGAAAATTCCATCCAGACTTTTCTGAAAATCTGAAATTTGAAAATTAAAGATCAGCCTTAAAAGATTATGTGAGAATTGGAGATGGTTAGACATTCTTTCAATATCTGAAGCAGGAAAAAATAGTAAATTGGAACAGGTGCTAGGAAAATCTAAAAGCTCAAATGTCCTCATCAGATTTGTTCTTCTGAGAAGCTTTACTAGGAATAGTATGACCTCTTTCCTGTTTCTTATCAACAGGATTCACCATAAAATATTTGTGTCCACGTTCTTACTTCTATGAGATCTAGGAGGGGAACAGCAGCAAAATGCTATCGTAGTGGTCACATGACGTGCATGAAGCCCTACTAAAAGTTTCTGCAATCAGCATAGAATGAAATCCTGCACTATCTTCTTGGTAGAACCAAAGGTAACAAAAGTAATAAGATCAATAATCATGGAAATAAGTGGCAATCACAATGTTCATCAACCACATCTCTAATCAAACACTTGTTAGAATATAATTCTAATTTCAGGTTAATTTTGGTGTCTTTGCAACAAAAATTAAAATAGTCTTCAAACCAGGCAGATACTCGACATTCTTGAAGACCCATTACATGAGACAAAGGAAAACAAAGACAGGAGACAATCTTAGAAAATAGATGTAGTCAGTGTTTAATGCCTATTGTTATGTTTGATAATATTGGTTATCCGAGAATGCATTAGTTGTTTGTATTAAGTTGTTATTCTCAGGTAGTTATAAGTGTCAGTTGGTTGATGGTTGTGTTCTTCATGGCAACCAACATGTCCGTTAAATTTTGTATATCGTCAAGGAAGGTAGTATGATGTAGTGAGATCAACTGTAATCCTTGGTCGACCATCTCTAGTTTTCTTCTTTGTAATAATCCATGAGTGAATAAAGACATTTTACTCCTACATCTAGTATGCAATATTATCTTTATTATTACTTTATGTATTTAATTTATCAAATATAGCAGTAAACATTTGGTGTCATTGCCTTAAAAGAAATTGGATTAGAATTGTGTGATTCATACCCTTAGATCCCAATAAAAGGTGAGAAGAGGCCACAAGGTGGTCAAGACCAAGCAATTGGGCGATTTTAAGGATTGTAGAGCAAGTAGAACAAAGAAGATTATGAGAAATATTTGAGGAAAATCTAGTCGGATGATTCCCAAGTCATAGCCCTTCCTGAGAGCGAAGTAAAAGTAGAAGTGCCAGTAGGATTTGTAGTTGAGAGGAAAGGAAACTATCAAGTGAGGAAAGCACACATTGTACAAGGAGTGAGTAGGAAGAGATTGTTGAACACTTACCATTCTTGGACAAAACATTTGTCGACCTTGCTGACCCAGTAGACAACCCGTACATACAATCAATGTCATATAAGGAGTGCAAATAAGGAAATCTTGAACTCATACGCATTCCACTACATTGAGAATCCATCCATCTTAGGGGAACTGAGAATTGGAGGATCCAAACCAAAGACCCCCGAACGGAGGGAGTACGGGAATGAGTCAAAGCCTGAGAGCACCCAGAGTGTTGGGGATGCTAGATGTAGGCGTGTAGAGGATGTGCACATGGTCAAGAGTACAGGGAAAGCATTCGAACATAGCAGTTAGAATAGTCCACCCAGATCCCATTAGCACTTGTCAAAATTTGCATGGTTCCGAACTTTCTTTCCATGTCTCTACAATTTTTTTTGGTCTCTCGCCTAAAGCCCTAAGTCTTGTCGAGTCATTCTTGGCTAAAAACCTAAACCCTTCAAGACTTGTTCTATTTGGACGTTACCTTTTTCCAAGTCACTTAAAAGCTTTTAAGTCATGTGCCTTTTTATCCTTGCCTTGTCTCCTAATCTCGTAATCAGGATGGAATATTCTCTATGGTCTGGTGACTTGGCGTGGCCCTTTATCTCTTAATCTCCAAATGGAATGGAATATGCTCTTATGATCGGGAGATTAAGTCATGACCGTGGATCTTGTTTTGATCGGACAGTTGGCGCTAGATCCCCAGGTGAAAGTCAAGGTCTTGCTTTCTTTCAACGATTCAGCGAGGGCCGTTGATCGGGTTTTATTCTTGTCTTGATCGTGTGGCGTGCGTGTGATCTCTAAATAGACTCAGGGGTTAAGAAATGTTTCAGCGACTTGGCAATTTAGTTTATCTCCCAATCTCGTAATGGAACCTGAGTAACGACCAAGTAAAGTCAAGTTTATTTGGAGATTCAGCGCGAGCCGTTGATATAGAGCAAGATCAAGGGTTGTCTCCTAATCTTGGAAAGAATTGATCAAGTACAAATGCATTCAGAGATTCAACATTGATCGTAGATGTCGAGAAAGATCTAGGGCTTGCGCATGATCTTAGAATCAAATCAGAGTTAAGTCAAGTATCTGGCGACTTGGAGTTTCCTATCGTCGCATGATCTCCAGATATAACCTGAGTCAAATAAAGTTAAGATGGAGTTGCCAGGATTGAATCTGAACCGTAGATGTCAAGGAAGATCGAGGGCTTGCGCGTGATCTTAGAGTGGAACTCAAGTTAAGCAAAGTGTTCAAAGACTTGGAGATCTCTTCAGTCGCAGAATCTCCAGATTTGATCAGGGTCAGGCCAGGTTAGCTCAAAGTCAAGTAAGGTTTGCCGAGGATAGATCGTGACCGTTAATCATGACAAGGATCTATGGCCAGTGCTGAATCGCTAGAAAAAGTCAGAAAGTCAAGAGGGATTCAACGACCATGAGAAATGAACTTAGATTCAGACACGTATCCAGATAACAGATGAGATCAGTGGTGCTTGTCAAATCTCCAAGCAAGCCCAGGGTTAACAAATTCATTTGGCGATTCAGAGATAAAGGTTATCTCTGAATCTCGAGACTTGACTCGAGTTAGTATAAATATTGCGAGATTGAGAGATCTTAGTTATCTCTGAATCTCAGAATAGACATGGGTTAGTGTTAGGTCATGGGAGATCTAATATCAATCGTGGATCAAGACCAAGATCTATGGCTGGTGCTCAATCTCTGAACTAGACTAGAGTTAAGGAAAAGACTTGGAGATTACGAGATTGTTTTGGTCGCTGAATCTCCAGATATAATCATGGTTGAGCCAAGTCAAGTTAAGTTTGCCGAGATCAGATATGGACCGTTAATGAGAACCAAGATGTGCGGCTGGCGCTAGATCTCTAAATAAACCAAGCAAACTACATTTGATCTGGAGATCACGCGCCAACCATCGATTAAGATCAAGATCAATGGCTATCTCTCAATCTCTAAATAAACCATGGGTCAAGACAAGTATCTGGCGACATAGAGATAGCTTCTATCTCTGAGTCTCGTGATTAAACCAGGGTTAAGCGGAAGATCTAGCGATCAGGAGATAAAGGAATCGAGGATGCTCGGGTTAAGGTGCAGGTTGGAGACAAAGTTCAGATGCAAATAAGATCTCACGGTCAGCGTTAAGACTCAATGACAAAGATGCTCGATATCTAATGTATAAGGCAGTGCGCCATGCCGACACCTGGTAGGATCTAGGTCATGCCGGGTAACTTAAAGGAATCCACGATTGTGTCTTAAACTTATGCAGAGTCTTGATCTTGACCGTTCATTCCATAGTCCGCGTCACCTGTGACCGTTGTAATGACTTTTCAAATATTTAAATCTTATTCTCAGAGGATTTCATGGCGGTGAACTGAGGTCTTTGATACAGAGCTATTAATGAACCGATCTAATCTTGTGGATTGATATTTGCACAGGTGTTGAAGGTGTAGGGATTGAAATCTGATATGGCAAGATACATTTATGTCCAGAGTTGACAGATAGGGTTTCATATTAGAGAGACAAATGGATATAGCGGCGCCTGGTCTCTTTGCATTTATGTTCAGCTACTCTCAGCGTCATGACTTGGGAATTCTTCGACTTCAGGGTACTATATTCACATCCATGGACTATGGTGGCTGCAATCAGATCAGGTTTGCATAGATTGAAGAGAAAGATAGGGTTTCAACTTGATCACAGAATTGAATGTCTTTAATGTTTTGACATGACTGGTTGTAAACCCTAACCCTAAATGGTCCGAAGCTTGTTGCATTCATGTTCCTATAAAGGGATTTTCAAGACCATTTAGTAAGGGCTGGAGAATTGGGAGAATATTGTAAAAGCTTTAGGCTTGTATTCGTTTGCAGTCTAGGATATAGCAGATGTTTTTCAGATTGTATTAAGATAGAGTTGAAAGTTGTATGATCTTTTGCATATTGTTGTATTGTGTATTTCCTTGTCATATTGATGCAGAAACTAGAATTCATCATATTTAATATAAGTACTCTCAGATTTTAAGTCTCTCCTTTGTGTTATCTGCTGAGTTGTATGTTTTCTGGCTTACTGTATAAGTCTTTCTTATGCATATGTGTATTCCACAAGTCTTTGATCTTAGATCAAATTAAAATGCTTTGGATATTACATTGATTCTATCTGGATTATCTATGAAAGGATATTATAAGCAGTGTGTGATCTGAGATATTTATGTTTATGGCTTTGAATCTATACCAATAGGTTTGTTTCAGTTTTCAGTATTGTATTTAGGAATTTACCCAATGGATAAGGCACTCATCCAGAACTAGTATATTCTGTGGAGATATATGTCTGATAGGTTTGGCTATATTCTGTCCCAAAAACTTACATCAAAACCATTTCATTTCCTTTTATGTTTTGCAGTTGTTGTTATTCCACCATGGTAATGGAGAGTCAATAGGTGAGTGGTTACCATTTAGCACTTTCTTGCCATTTATCTGTTATTTGAATCCAGAAGTATAAGGTATTGTAAAAAGTTGAGTTTTATCTGGATTAGGTGCACCCGCCTTGGTTTTGCAAAGCCAGAAGTGTAGAGGGCAGTCTTGTCCTATAGTTGGTCCAGTTACCTTGTAGAGCTTTCACACTTGTAGCTAACCACTCCTAATATCAGTCTCAAGGTATATTGGTTGCTTTTCAAAGTGTAACAGTTTTAAACACCAACAAGATGGCGACTCTGCTTGGGACACAGAAGTAAAAGTCTTGCTAAACCTTTCAAGGAATCTCTGGTGTTCTACTTGTTGGTTCCCAAAACTACAGATTGGAAATCCAAGAGCCTGCCAATTCTCCAATAGAATTCCAAATCAATTCTGGCCAACAAACGGGAATAATCCAAATTCTCCTGCACTTTAGGCTTCGCTATACCTA
>MU226477.1:4175143-4191733 GCA_018584345.1 Thuja plicata
CGTTGCTGAGAACATATCTTTGCATCGTTTGATGGATATTGGTATTTCCATTTGATTCTGTGCTTGTTTTCTATACTTCTTATTTATTAGAACCAAGAGTCTTCAATAGTAAGTTCAACAACACCCCGAACTTCATAGCTTTCAGTAGGTAAAAAATTGCTTTTGTTTGCACTCACATAACTCTTCAACGACAATCAATCTGTCTTTCAAATTCAACAATAATATTACTGTTGCTGTTAGGACTGTTGTGTATTATCAATAATTCCATCTTTATAGCCATTTCTCTTGGTGATGTTTATAATTACTATCAATTCAATGTATCACTATTATATATTATATTCATATGTTTCAATTATCTTCATTTTGCCATGACATATCTTTATATACATCAATGACAACACTTTGTCAAGCCTCCAACATTATTTCTCAAATGGAGGCCCTAATTTGTAAAAATTAAGGCTCCATCACTACTATTTATATCATTTGACCCATCCGAGTCACCAACAAGATGATGACTCTACTGGGGAAGTAGTGCAGTATAATTGTCATAACTAGCTAGTAAGTTGATCATTGGAAGCATAGAGTTATTATTGTTTGACCCCTTGTTATTATATTCATATAACTTAGTGTTGTGATCCCAACTTGTTTTTGGTGGCAACTCTGAGAAATCTTTGCAGCAATGCTGAGTAACAAAAATCAATTTTGTCACACACTTTCTCAATATGAGTTATAGAAATACTAGATCTTCTGCGAGAAGACATCCTGAAGGTAAATTAGGAGATGAGTTCCCAACTACATCTAAATCTGATCAATCAGAGAGAAGAAAGGATGATAGAAGATTCCCTCAAAATGAGAGACAAGGGGAGGACATTAGAGAAGAAGAGCCGGTCCAGCGTAGCCATGAAGGAAATGCATCAGAATATGAAGAGGCTGCAGATGTGGGACTAGGTACAAATGAAGATTATAATTCTCCTAGTGAGAGAGAGGAAGAGGGATTTGACTCTACTCTCCCGGATCCTGACAGTGTCACTGAAGAGCTTGCTGATGTGAATAGGAGGATTCATGAGCAAATTTCCATCAAGCAACGAAGAGAAAAGAAAAGAGAAAATGAGATCAGACAGAATCAGATTATGCTCGAACAAAGAAAGAGGGAATTGCTGAACTGGGAGGCAATGAAATATGTTGAGGAACCTAAGAGTTTTGACAAAGAGCCTGTCATTCATCGAGTAGTTGATTTTCAAGGCCCTAAGTGTAAGGGAAAGCAAGGGATTCAAATAAATGAACCTGTAAGTCACAAAGTTCCAGTGGATCAAATGTCTAAGTTGGACATTGATCTCGAGAAGTCTAAAAGGGAGCAGGAAATCATGGCCAAGATGCTTGAAAAAGCACAAGCAGATGCTGCTACTTTGGAGATGAAAAGGAAGATTGATTTTCTCATGCAGTCCTCTGGGCCTCCTCCTGCTGGTGCTGAGGTCGTTGCAACATCAAATGTCAGGGCATCTACTTCTCAAATTGATGATCCTTTTCAAAGGAGACTGCCTTATGAAGAAAGGTACAAACAGTTTTCATTTCATAATATTTCTAGTTATCCTAATATTGTTCCTAATGAAATTAGGGATAAACTTTCCAAGTTTGCTGGAAATAATGCAATCACTTGTGAGGAACATTTAAAAAAGTTTTCACATACCATGGATGATTATGATGTTAAACATGAGGATGTAATTATAAAGCTTTTTGTTCTATCCCTAGTTGATGATGCTAGGGATTGGTTTGATGCATTACCTCATAATTCAATAGGATCTATGAATGCATTAAAAGATTGTTTTATAGATCAATATGGTGATAAGGCCAATAAGGGTTTCCAATTGAACGAATTCAACAATACAAAGAAAAATTCAAATGAGGGAGTTGTTGAATTCAATACAAGATTCCAAAAGGCTATGCATAGGTTATTCCAAAAAATAAGGCTTGATGAGGAGGTATGTCTTGTTACCTATTTAAATGCTTTTGATTCTACAATGGGATATGCTTAGCGAGGCAAGAATCCAAGAAGCATTAGGGAATCCTATAAGACAGCTGTCAACATAGAAATAAACAGAAGAGTATCAGGAAAGATGGGTAAGAGGGAAGATGGAAGGTTTACTAGAACCAATCAAAAAGAGTTAGAAATAGGGCTCCCAATAGCAATAGGCCATCCTATAACAGTTATAGTCAGCAGCCAAGGATGCAAAATTATCCCTATGGTACTCAGTGGAAGGATGGGAAGCCTATTCCCCCACAAAGGAAAGACAAGCATGATAGTGGCACTCCTAATCCTCTGCAAAGAAATTTTGTCAACATGTGTAATGAGGCTTGTTGGTGTGAGGCTTGTCAGTCTCCACACAATCCTAGTTATTGTGTTATTGCTTTGAGTATATCTGCAAATGAAGCACAACAAGAGAGGAAAGAAGAAGATGAATAGTATGATAACAGTGGTTGTGCAATGACTTGTTCACACACAAGGGATGAAGAGGAATCTAATGATCAGGCTGAATGTCAGGATACATTTTTGTTTGATGAAAAGGAAGCAGACATTGATAATGTAAGGTGCAATGCTCAAAGGGGTAAAGAGCCTTTTGTAGTAAGAAGACCTTCAAATGTAGAGATTGCACAAATTATTGTAGACATGGTCTCTCAAGCAAGGAGTGGCTATAATTTAAGAAATATGACAGTTGGTAATGCAGATGGCAGACCAGCTGGTATCTTTGTGAAGGAAGCAGGAACAAACCCTAAGCAGACACAAGCAAAAGAAAAATTTGTTGAGGGTGTAAAGAAGATAAAAGTGGGGAAAGAGGATAATTCGAAGAATTCAAATGTTGTCCATAAAATTAAGATGCCAAAGATAAAGGTTTCTCCTTTTCAAAAGGACAATAAAGGACTTGAGCCAAGCTTGGCTACTCAGGTAGAAGATGAGAATGTTGTTACAACGAAGCAAGGTATCTCTGACATGAAGTACTCCCCTGTTGTAGGGCAATTCTTATCACAAATGACTATTAAGGTCCCATTATTGGAGTTGATGAGAATTGGTGAGCACAAGGAGAAGGTCCTATCATTGATCAATGACATTTCTTCTACAAAATTCCAAAAACCAGGAGTTGCTGAAAAGATAAAGGATACACAGGGTAAATCTGAGAGCAAGGGAAAGGAGTCAGAAGAGATTATTTCTAAGATCCCTAAGATTTTCTTAAATACAAATCATGTCAACACTCCTTTGGGAGCTGTGGATCCCTTTTTCTTGACTTTGGTTATTAATGGTAAGATCCTAAAAAATTGTATGATTGATTCAGGAGCATCCAATACTGTTATGTCTGTAGAGATAATGAAGGCAACGGGACTGGAGGTAGATAGCCCTCATGGAAGATGTCAAGCAATGGACTCAAGGGAAGTACCTGTTTTAGGTACTATTAAGGCCTTGCCTTATAGATTGGCTGGATACCCAGAAAAGATACTAACAATGAGTGTCTTGGTGGTTGACATTCCTCCCCAATATGGAATGTTGTTGTTAAGAAAATGGAGTGCTTCTATGGGAGGAAGTATTTAGGGTGACTTGTCTTTTGCAACCTTTAATATTGCTGATAAAAATGTTAAGATATCTAGCGAAACCAGAACTCCTCACATGATTGAGGAAAGTGAAGATGAAACTACGAATTGTTTCTTCAATATTGATATTGGGTCCTTTCAAAACCAGGACAGTAAGGTTGAAGAAGAAGTTCAGCATATGCTTTTACCGGAGAAGAAAGATAATCTTGCAGAACAAAATAATTTGTGGACTGTGCCTAAATGGTGCAGACTCAAAAGCAGAGGATAATGCAGATATTTTGTTGATAGCTCCTAGTGTTTCTCAGTCTTCTATTGAGCCATTTCAAGATGGTATTTCAGTTGCTCAAGATGTGCAGTTACCTGATGAATATGTGGATGAGTTCTCTCTCTCCAACAGATGGAGCATTGGTTTGTATAAAGTTGAAAATGAACAAGTAAGTTCTTTAGGGAACTCTGATATGGATATGCAAACCAGTGACAAGATACAAAGTGTTGACTCTAGCAATATGGCAGGATATGGGTGCTTTTCTCAGCTGAATAATGATTCTCCAGCATGTGGCATTGACCTAGAAACTGATGAACATTGCATCCATTCTGGTTTCTCTTTACCTAATGAATGTAATATGCATAGGCCACATGTTTTACATTTTCAGGATTTGTTTGATTTTCTTATTAACTCAACTAACGGATACAATGATAAATGTTTGTGCTGAGCTAATGACACATGATAGTAAATTTGATCAGATAGATGAAAGTGGCAGTTTTAGTTTGTTTCCAGAGCAGGAAGCAGAAAAATTTGTTTATGACAAGGGCAAACTGGATCAGAAAATTGGTGATGGTCTTGGGCCATCAAGCCTGGTTTGAATTTTCTCAGACCAGGAAGTAAAGTAGCAGAGGTGAAGTTTTTTGAGCAAGTCAGTTTGTACAGTTTCCCTTTTGTTCTTTTAGAGTTCTGCAGTAGGATAGGTTTCTTTTCCAGTAGGTGGTCTACTTATCCCAGAAATTTTGAATCCTTGCTATGCCTGCGAGAGGCATACATCCCTAGACGGAGCCACTGTTAGCACTTGTTAAAATTTGCATGGTTCCAAGCTTTCTTTCCATGTCTCTGCAATTATTTTTGTCTCTGGCCTAAAGCCCTAAGTCTTGTCGAGTCATTCTTGGCTAAAACCCTAAACCCTTCAAGACTTGTTCTATTTGCACGTTACCTTTTTCCAAGTCACTTAAAAGCTTTTAAGTCGTGTGCCTTTTTATCCTTGCATTGTCTCCTAATCTCGTAATCAGGATGGAATATTCTCTATGGTCTGGCAACTTGGCGCGGCCCTTTATCTCTTAATCTCTGAATGGAATGGAATATGCTCTTATGATCGGGAGATTAAGTCATGACCGTGGATCTTGTTTTGATTGGACGGTTGGCGCTAGATCTCCAGGTGAAAGTCAAGGTCTTGCTTTCTTTCAGTGATTCAACGAGGACCGTTGATCGAGTTCTAGTCTTGTCTTGATCGTGTGGCATGCACGTGATCTCTAAATAGACAAAGCGGTTAAGAAATGATTCAGTGACTTGGCGATTTAGTTTATCTCCCAATCTCGTAATGGAACTTGAGTAAGGACCAAGTCAACTCAAGTTTATTTGGAGATTCAGCGCGAGCCGTTGATATAGAGCAAGATCAAGGGTTGTCTCCTAATCTCGGAAAGAATTGATCAAGTACAAATGCATTCAGAGATTCAGCATTGATCGTAGATGTCGAGGAAGATCTAGGGCTTGCGCGTGATCTCAGAATCAGATCAGAGTTAAGTCAAGTATCTGGCGACTTGGAGTTTCCTTTTGTCGCATGATCTCCAGATATAACCTGAGTCAAAGTAAAGTTAAGATGGAGTTGCCACGATCGAATCTGAACCGTAGATGTCGAGGAAGATCGAGGGCTTGCGCGTGATCTCAGAGTGGAACTCAAGTTAAGCAAAGTGTTTAGAGACTTGGAGATTTCTTCAGTCGCGGAATCTCCAGATTTGATCAGGGTTAGGCCAGGTTAGCTCGAAGTCAAGTAAGGTTTGCCGAGGATAGATTGTGACCGTTAATCAGGACAAGGATTTATGGCCAACGCTGAATCGCTAGAAAAAGTCAGAAAGTCAAGAGGGATTCAGCGATCATGAGAAATGAACTCAGATTCAGACACGTGTCCAGATAACAAATGAGATCAGTGGTGCTCGTCAAATCTCCAAGCAAGCCCAGGGTTAACAAATTCATTTGGCGATTTAGAGATAATGGTTATCTCTGAATCTTGAGACTTGACTCAAGTTAGTATAAATTTTGGGAGATTGAGAGATCTTAGTTATCTCTGAATCTCGGAATAGACATGGGTTAGTGTCAAGTCATGGGAGATCTAATATCAATCGTGGATCAAGACCAAGATCTATGGCAGGCGCTCAATCTCTGAACCAGACTAGAGTTAAGGAAAAGACTTGGAGATTACAAGATTGCTTTGGTCGCTGAATCTCTAGATATAATCATGGTTGAGCCAAGTCAAGTTAAGTTTGCCGAGATCAGATATGGATCGTTGATGAGAACCAAGATGTGCGGCTGGCGCTAGATCTCTGAATAAAACAAGCAAAGTACATTTGATCTAGAGATCACGTGCCAACTGTTGATTAAGATCAAGATCAATGGCTATCTCTCAATCTCTAAATAAACCATGGGTCAAGACAAGTATGTGGCGACTTAGAGATAGCTTGTATCTCTGAGTCTCGTGATTAAACCATGGTTAAGCGGAAGATCTAGCGATCAGGAGATAAAGGAATTGAGGATGCTCGGGTTAAGGTGTAGGTTAGAGACAAAGTTCAGATGCAAGTAAGATCTAACGATCAGCGTAAAGACTCAATGACAAAGATGCTCGATATCTAATGTATAAGGCAATGTGCCATGCCGACACCTGGCAAGATCTAGGTCATGCCCGGGTAACTTAAAGGAATCCACGGCTTTGTCTTAAACTTATGCTGAGTCTTGATCTTGACCGTTCATACCATAGTCCGCGCCACCTGGGAGTGTTGTAACAAATTTTCAAATATTTAAATCTTATTCTCAGAGGGTTTCATGGCGGTGGACTGAGATCTTTGATACAGAGCGATTAATGAACCGATCTAATCTTGTGGATCGATATTTGCAGAGTTGTTGAAGGTGTAGGGATTGAAATTTGATTGGCAAGATACATTTATGTCCAGAGTTGACAGATAGGGTTTCATATTAGAGAGATAAATGCATATAGCGGCGCCTGGTCTCTTTGCATTTATGTTCAGCTACTCTTAGCGTCTTGACTTGGGAATTCTTCGACTTCAGGGTACTGTATTCACATCCATGGACTATGGTGGCTGCGATCAAATCAGATTTGCACAGATTGAAGAGAAAGATAGGGTTTCAACTTGATCACATAATTGAATCTTTAATGTTTTGACATGACTGGTTGTAAACCCTAACCCTAAATGGTCCGAAGCTTGTTGCATTCATGTTCCTATAAAGGGATTTTCAAGACCATTTAGTAAGGGCTAAAGAATTGGGAGAATATTGTAAAAGCTTTAGGCTTGTATTCGTTTCCAGTCTAGGATATAGCATATGTTTTTCAGACTGTATTAAGATAGAGTTGAAATTTGTATGATCTTTTGCATATTGTTGTATTGTGTATTTCCTTGTCATATTGATGCAGAAACTAGAATTCATCATACTTAATATAAGTGCTCTCAGATTTTAAGTCTCTCCTTTGTGTTATCTGCTGAGTTGTAAGTTTTCTCGCTTACTGTATAAGTCTTGCTTATGCATATGTGTATTCCACAAGTCTTTGATCTTAGATCAAATTAAAATGCTTTGGATATTACATTGATTCTATCTGGATTATCTACGAAAGGATATTATAAGCAGTGTGTGATCTAAGATATTTATGTTTATGGCTTTGAGTCTATACCAATAGGTTTGTTTCAGTTTTCAGTATTGTATTTAGGAATTTACCCAATGGATAAGGCACTGATCCAGAACTAGTATATTTTGTGGATATATATGTCTGATAGGTTTGGCTATATTCTGTCCCAAAAACTTACATCAAAACCATTTCATTTCCTTTTATGTTTTGCAGTTGTTGTTATTCCACCATGGTAATGGAGAGTCAATAGGTGAGTGGTTACCATTTAGCACTTTCTTGCCATTTACCTGTTATTTGAATCCAGAAGTATAAGGTATTGTAAAGAGTTGAGTTTTATCTGGATTAGGTGCACCCGCCTTGGTTTTGCAAAGCCAGAAGTGTAGAGGGCAGTCTTGTCCTATAGTTGGTCCAGTTACCTTGCAGAGCTTTCACACTTGGAGCTAACCACTCCTAATATTAGTCTCAAGGTATATTGGTTGATTTTCAAAGTGTAACAGTTTTAAACACCAACATGTCTAACACATAAGGGAGTAAGCAAGTGGAAAAGATGGTGACTTATGGAAAACCTGAATGTGGATTGACAAAAACTGCCAAAGTTCACGAGGAACAAGTCAAAAGATCTTATGAGGATCTAGTTAGCGACTGGTTAGGTGGATAGAGATTATTGGCTGAGATCATTTCTAGCAATGCTACGGGGTATAGCCATTGATTAGTTCACAGAACTTGAGGATGAATCCAAAGTCTTTTGGGATGCACTGAAGAAGGCATTTGAGGCCAAATTTAATCTACTACGTGATGACAATGAGATCATCATCGAGATTTACAACACCAAATAGGGGAAGGACGAGAATGTAGGAGCTTACAATCATAGGTTTAAAGAATTCCTAGCAAGGAGAACCAGCCAGCCGATGGCCTGAACAAGCGGTGTTCATTGAGGGATTGATCCCATCATTGCAGAAGAAGATAAAAGTAGTGTCTTTGTCCTTGTATGTCGATGGTTATAGTCAGGCAATGGTCATCTAGAGTGAAAACAAAACTTCTTCCTAAGGGAAGAGGAAGACAGATGATGATGAGAGCATCAAAGGTAGTAGCGATAAAGAATCCAAAATGCTTCAAACCCTACTATGGGATATGATGAGAATGATAAAAAAATTGAAGGCAAAGAAATGAATCAGTTAAGAAACTAATGGATTATGGTTTATTGAGTGTGAAATTGAGGGGCACACGAACAATAATTGTCCTAGAAAGATGTTTTGTGAGATTTTCTAGGTGATGGGTCATTCAATAAAGGAGTGCCCATAATATGAAGAATAAAAGTACACAAGTACTCTTCACATGAGGAGAATCCACTCCATCGAAGCCACATTATGCATTGCCCAATGCTTATGAAAATCAATGAGGACAAAATCAAATACAATACGGCTCCAAGAGACATCCTATCATACAATCCCAACAATGTAGCGAATGGAGACACTTTGAAAGAGACTGCTAGAATAAGAAAGATAGTGTCCAATTATTGTGCAAATGGTGCAGACCAGGTGATCATGAACACACTAATTGTCTGAAACAAAAGGGTATTAATATGTTGGACATGGAGGAACAAGACATGAGAGCACAAGTGAAGAAGGTGGTTTACCCGGACCCTCATCTTGAGAAGGAATGACTTCGAGAAGCCAATGGAAGTAGAATAGGTAATGGTGAAGGAACGAAGAACCTCCAACAAAACTGCAAGTACATCATTGCAGTTACAGTCACAGTCACAAAAGCACAGAGGGTACTTGCTTTGTAAATTAGGCCTATTTGGCTTAATTAGGTCTGTGAGGATAGTTGGAATTAGGATCCTTGCATTTGGAATCAGAAGGTGCGACCTTAGGAGTATGTGTAACTTGATAAAGGGTATCTGAAACTGTTTGGAGTTTGCCTGGAACTTTGGAAGTTTGGGAAGTTGTTTGGGAAAAGCCTATCTTGGAGGGCTACTAGCAAAGTAGGTCTACTGTGAGAGAAGTTTGTTAGAGAACTTTGGAAGGTAAACTCTAGTGAATATTTTGAGTTGGTTGGCCACCATTAGTCAGAAGACCAAAGGATTTCATCCCATTCCTTCGTTGTAGTTATTTTCATCAAACAAGCCTTGAGATCCTTAAAGGGGAACAAGGTAGAGTTAGGACATTGGTATGGATCATACCTTATAACAAGTAAATCAACTTGGATTGACTTTGGCTATTGTGGGTGTGGGAAAGAAACACTTAGCCTTTGTTGTGGGCTCTGCATCACTTTCCTTGTTGGAAAGTGGTTGAGCAATACAAGGATGTGTGCCATGTCAGATATTGTTTCATCACCATAGCTAATTAGTGTTTAGCATATTCAAGGTATCAGGGTCCTTTTTACCTTTATGACAATAGTGGTGATGTGAAGGCTTTAATACTTTTGGGTTTAAAAATGCTTATAAAGTGTACAAGTTGCTTAGCAGTTGGTCTCAATTAATTGCAATGGTAGTTGGAAGGGCCACAGAAAGATTGGACCTTCCAACATGACTTTTTGGACGCTTCAATTTTAAGCAGGAAGCTTGATCTCTTACCAAGGTTTACTGTTAAGGACAGGCATTTCCCTTGGTGTATCCCATATTTGTGGAATCATGAGCATAAAAAATGTCACAACCTGTTTAAATCAAGCACAAAAGTTGAATATAGCAAACACACCACCTTGTCAAGACTTTTGCAAATCGATGCCTGAATGTTCTCTTTTCAAAGTGCAACTCAAAGTACACAACCTCTTCGAAGAGATTTAAGATGAATTAAGGCCTTCTACAATTATGTGATGTGATAGTATCATATTTATGAATTACTAAGTTACAAGGAATAGTTTACTTCAGGGTTGAATAAAAGGTGGGGGTGAGAGACCCATAAGTGTGTTAGAAAGTAAGGTGCCAATCCAGTTGGAAAGCACAAACTTCTATCAAGAATAAAATTTTCATGTGGTTAATACTCCTCCATGGATTAATGGTCAATAAAAGGCTTCAAAAAGTTTCTATAAAAAGCTCTGTTTGTAGTCTTTGGTAGAGATGAAATGGTTGTGCACCTCTTTTGGAAATGTGTGTTACCAAGGATTTCTGGGCTTGTCTTTGAGCTGAATTTAACTATTTATTCATTGCTCCCCCATCTTAAAGAGGCTCCCTCCATGGAAGAATTTAATAATTAAGAACTGCAGACTGTTATGGCATACAATTTGGTGGGCTGTTGTTGGATTCCAGTGCAATATTCAGTTCTAAGATTAACTTTGATGAGGATCCTTCCTCTCTCAGATTTAATGGGAGTTGAACATTTTTAAGGAGTTGACTCTTCTTGCTAAAGTCAAATCCAAGTGTTTTGTTAGAGAGTTTGAGTCCTTGCCACTTGGGGCATAAGCACATATTTTAGTGTTTCTAGTGTTTTTAGGAAAAAACCCTTGCCTTGTATCTATGTTGTACCAATGTAATTATTTGTTTCATAAATTTAAAATTAATATAAGATGCATTAGTTGAGATAGAAGAAATTCTGATTTCTATTGAATTTTTGGCTTGTTGATGTTTGCTGATCTCCATGCTCACATCACTTAAACTGCAATTAAAGCCATTCAATAGCATAGGAGTGTCATTTCATCATTTTAAGGCACAACGTTCCTTCCTAACATACAGTGCCTCGGAACAAGGATTGCAACATATTTGAGGACTTTATGCCCTAGTTTATAGATGTACCAACATACGCTGTTGATGGGCCTAGAAGGCTATATATGTGCATATGCAAGGCATAAATAAGGGATGCTTACTAGATCTCCAACAAACCTAAGCTAGATTTGTGATAGCTTTGCAATACTTTCAAATTTCAGTAAGATTGTGTGCCCTAAGTTCTTCATGCCAACAAAGTGATACCAAATGTATTAACTTAATGACACTGACAGCATAAAAGACATACTTTTGTTTATTAATTGGTATCATATTGAAATTAAAACTTTATTTTGTATATCTAGGTACTTATGGGCTCTTCCCACTACATATCAAGCTATTGAACACTTGTTTAATATTAAGCACTTCCAACATTTTTTTATTTTTTTTGGGTAATAACTGCCAAAGGGAGCAGCTCCCATTTATTAAATTTCAAAGAATCAAGTTTCGCAACCCCAGAATGTTAAATTTGGATCAGATCTAATAAAATGACAGAGCTGATAATTATTAACAAATAATTTGAACAAGTAATAAGTAAATCATGCATAATAATTTAAATAGTTCAACGTAATTAATGATCTAAAATAGAAAACACATGACACCAAAATACCCTGGGAAAACCTCCCTTGTGGAGGTGAAAAACCCAGCACAAAATGAAAGATTAATATTCAGAAATGTTAACTCACAATACAATGCTGATTTGTCAATCAGAGTGCAGAACCAATAGTAGAAGAAATCAGAGCTTCATCTCTACAAGCATAGCACTGATCGTAGAATGCAGGTTCAGTATGAAGTCTTCTTCAATGTGTAATTCACTTATGTATCGAATCAGATCTCCACATTGCAATGTAGTTGCTGTTCAAATCAGATCGCTGTCTTTATATGTATTGATAGCCTAGCCTTTGAATTCGCTGCTGAAGTATATTAAGATTGCTGCCTTATAAAATCGCAGCCTTTGTATGATATTGCTGCTCTTTTATTTCACCATCAGAGGCTTTATCAAATTGCTGTCATATGTATATAATCAAATCCTCATATATATGAGGTAGAGCAATTACAATGCAAGGTCGGCCTTATATGTAGAGCAATTACAATGCAAGGTCGGCCTCCAAGGCCGACCTTGAAATTACAATATTGATGCCATAATTTGGGCCCAGCCCATAATTAATTCAATTTATATTATTTTAATTTCTCTAATTAAAATAACTACCATAAATAAATTATTTAATTCTCCAATTAAATAATTTATTATTATTAAAGAATTAAATAATATAGAGATTAAATTGTCACAATATATTATTTAATTCTCCAATTAAATAATTACTTCATCCAATCTCACAATTAAATATATTATTATTTAATTCTCTAATTAAATAATTAATTCATTATTTAAATTCTCCTATTAAAATAATAAATTATTTAACTTTCCAATTAAGTAATTAATCTCACAATAGATTATTTATTTAATTCTCCCAATTAAATAAATAATTAATCCATCCATTCATATATTATTTAATTTCTAGATTAAATACATAATCTCCCCAATTCAATATATTATTTAATTCTCCTAATTAAATAATAAGTTATTTATTTATTTCTCCAAAATAAATAATTAATCCATTATTTAATTGTCCTTAATTAAAATAATTAATTCATTATTTTAATTTTCCTAATTAAAATAATGAGAGCTAGAATCCGATCTAGCTACTAAACATTAATACAGAATGGGTGTACCTTCATATTACATATCCAGATTTTCTACATTCTTAGAGGATCTTAAGATCATTGGATGCTTTTGTTTTGAGGATGATGTTTTCTTCTTCTTCACCTCTGTCCATTCTTGTTCTATTTCAGGGGGTAGATGCAATCCGTTGCTATTTTCCACATTCAAAGTTTCCTTGTTAATGCTGGCTGCTAGAGTAACCGATGATATAGATGAAAAATTAGTGTTCATGTGCTGCAAAATTGATTTCTCCAAAGTAAGTGGAGAAGCCTACATGAAAGCATCTTTTGGCTTCTTATCAAGCACAGCCTCCTGAGAGTGATAATGTACATCTACTGGAGATGGGGGGCACAAAGTTGGATCCTTTCTCTGAAGTGTGGAAGAGGAGGTAGCATCATTCTGCTTGGAAGGAGAGATAACATAGTGGCAGGATTCAACCCCATCCCACCAAGAGGGTTTGCTGTTAGGAGGAGCTTTAGCTCTCTCAATTGTGTGTCTCCTTCCACATTGTGCCATAACATAATCTTTTGCAAAACATTTCCAGCACCTAAAAGCAATTTTTCCTTAATCTACTGGCTGGCACCAACGCCTATTTCCTACTTTAAGAAAAATTTCTGCCAAAAGACCTTTTGAGACATCCATTTCAACGCACAATTGAGCAAAAGTTGAATTTTCATAGTTAATTGTTTCCTTTGAAATGTTGTGATATTGGCTGAGGCCATTGCCAATTGCCTTTAGACAGACTATTTCTTAAAACTACAGGGGAAGGTAAGGTAAGCGTACCCACAAAAATGCTGAAGAAAATGTCTCTGTTCATGTACAAATGAAGGAAACCAATGTTTCATGCATTAGAAATCTCCCTGAAAGAACCAGGCCCTAGTATTGAGCACCAGTTCTTTATCTTCCATAGATTCGAATTCCAGGATAAAACACCTCTTTGCACAGGGGTAAATTTCTTCATTCAGATATTCTTTCCAATTCGAACTTATCCAGGAATGGAGATCACATAATTTTGGCCATACCTTCATAATTTTGCATATAAGGGCATGATCTTATAAAATATAAATAGTCCTCTCTGTCACAGGCAAAACTATCCAGACAAATCTCTGGGGCAGATGTCGAATGGCGAACAGCAAAAGGGGGACTCTGAGAAACACTACCATTAGAAGTGAAACTTCTAACTGCTGCAGATTTCTCAACTTTGCATTAATCTGAGCCGTCCAACCACCTGGAAACTGAATCCCTAGAGGGCCCAAGCAAAGCAGGGCATACTTTGTGGCCCTGATTTTTTAAATCTTTCCTTAGATCACGACTCCTGGAGAGGGAGATTTTGAATCCCACGAGCCAAGACCACCAGACAAACCATGGCAAGCGTAGCACTGAACAGAGGGTCGCGATGAACAAAGGGCATCCACAAAGCTAATGTCAGAGTTCCGAAAGGAATGCTTGTTTGATGCAAAATCATTGTTTAGTGCAGCCTTGCCCAAGAGACCCATCTCCACGGGATCAGCATCAGTTTCAAAAAAACCCTTAACAGCGATCTGCTCGGAAGCAGAGTGAGAGTCAGAGTGGGACACTGCGAAATTTCACTGCAACAGATAATCTGAATAACTTCCAATAAAAAATATACTGGTATAAGTATCAAGTAATATCCTTTAGACTTTTACACTTTTTTACCGTAAAGAGTCTGCATAAATTTATCCATGAAAGTTACATGTTTATTGTCGAAGGACTTTCCACACACACGTACCAATTTCATTGTATGATACTGGGTTCTATTGGAACCCCTGCCCGGAATCAGACCAGTCTGGGGCAGGTTCTAATTCCAGTCTAGATCCTGCTAGGGTTCTGACAAGGTCCACTCCAGAGCCTGGCCGTTTGGCTTGGGTAAGTCTGAAATGCACCTGGGTTGAATGGTTAGGCCCAAGGTTGCTCCAACGGTGAACCTAGGAAAGATCCATAGAATTGGTTTTAAAAAAATGAAAAACAAAAAAAGGAATTCAGTGTTTCTCCAAGTTTATGGGATGGGGATGAGGCTTTTGTGACAGCAATTTTGGGGACAGCAAGGATGACTATCAATTTAACTCAAACAAACTAAAAGTAGCTGGTATTTTAAAAAGTAAATAGAATGTGCTTCATTTACAATGAAATTGTAGCCCTTTAAGGTTTTTAGGTATCTTTAGCATTTTTTCCTCGAAGTACCTTTTTATTTTAATGCTCCAAATGGAGCAGGCTATCCAGTCCTAAAAGAATGGAACACCCCAGCCAATTTCCCAAGTCCTCAAGCTGTTGGGGACGTCACCCAGGCCCCGAGGAATGTGTTTCTGTGCAAAACTGATTTTTTTACAATAAAACCTAACCCTAAAAGCATTTGAAGAATTCAGAACTCAGTTAAAAGTGGGAAAAGTATGAAAGATGTCATCATGCACCTTGAAGGTCCCTCAAGCCTCAGAGGCCTTAATTTAGGCTTGGCGCCCACAAACCTCCGCCCTTGCTTTCAGAAACAAATACATTTAGGGCAAACCAATTATATAAATGGAATTCAATTCATATTTTGGGTCTGCCAATTTGATCTTGATTCTAAGTAATGCATTATCCATCTGTATTCATTATTTTACATTTTTGCTAAATTATGGTTGTACAATTCCAAAGTCAACCATAGCGAACCTGGGGAAAAAATTATCAACCACCAGCAGCATAGATTTTATCACATCAATATTAAAAGGCTTGTTTACTGTGTCCGGCTCTGTTTTTTCGCTCACTCTGGATCGTTTATTGTAATTTGTATAAAATCACCAATATTTCTTTACTGTTTATCAGTTTTAGTATTAATATATTCAAAAAAAATTACTGCTAGAAAGAAGAGTAAATTTAAGTAACTGATGAGAAAGGCCAATTTGACTCAGGCAAAGTGTGTCGAAGTATTGCTTGAAGCAGGTGCTTCAGTTGATGCTGTTGATAAGAACAACAATACTCCTCTTCATTATGCCTCAGGTTATGGGCAATACGAATGTGCTGAACTTCTACTTAAGAAAGGAGCTGCAGTGTGAGTTTCTTTCTCCTTTGGATTCTTGTATGATCAAATCTCTGATATTTCCTTTAGTTAGAAATCTGAAACAACTAACAAGTAGAGGTGTAAGTGTATCTCTAACTTTTGAAGTATAGAGGTCATCTACAGCTTCTCTCTTTACCATACTAAAATAATAGAAAGGATTAATAAAAAATATTGAGGGGGATAAAACATTGTTCGTGTGCTTCATGTATTATTGAATATTCAGATGATTCTTGACTGTTTGAATAAAAAACTAAATTGTATTGATTATAAATGGACAGGACTATGGTCAATTTGGAAGAGAAAACACCCCTGGATGTTGCAAAGCTGAATAAGCGCCCGCAAGTGTTGAAGCTCCTTGAGAAATATGCATTTTGTAATTAACCTGAGATTATAGAGGTAAATATGGTTGGTAATGTCAAGACAAAATTATTTCACTTGACCAGTTCTTTACTCCATTGGGGCTGTCATGGATACAACTCATGCAAGTGAATTTTAATCTGTACTTAGATCTATCAGTCATAGGAAGTCCATTGCAAAGAGTGTATGAGGTAAATATGGTTGGTAATGTCACAACAACATTGTTCCATTTGACCAGTTCTTTACTCCATTGGGGCTGTCATGGATGCAAGTCATG
>MU226477.1:4191811-4206417 GCA_018584345.1 Thuja plicata
ATACAATTCATGCAAGTAAATTTTAATATGTACTTAGATCCATCAATCATGGGGCGTCCGTTGCAAACATTATATGTTTATTAATATAAGCAATTTGCATGTTATGTTATGGTGCTTTTTAACAGTCGTGTATGTAAATTACACCAATAGGTGTCCCCTCAAATGAAGTGGACTTAGAATACACTGAAGAAGAAACTAATAAAAAATCCATTTAAGTGATAAAATAGTGCGATGAGATGTTAGACGACCATAGGACAAGTAAAATTCAAACACTTAGATGAGCATCAAATAATATGATAATATAATAGTAATGAAGATTTCTACATATAATCTGGGCTGACCTATGTTCCACGGCATTTTGGGGATGGGAACAGGGAAACGGCAGGGGACGTGTTTCCAGGACGTTTCCTATAGGGCCAAAAATAGGGGACAGCAGGGGACGGCAGTATACAAATTTTTAAATATGTGTGTATGTGTGTGTGAATTTTTCAAATGAATTTTCAAAATATATTAATATATTATATGTTTTTTTATGTTCTATAACTTTGGATGACAACATTTATGGTGAAACCAGAAAATGTCTTGTCTGAGATGCAAAATAAGCCTGCAACTCCAACACTTTGATGCATGCATGAAACATAGATTCAACTTAGTGCCAGCTTAGAACCATTAGTTAATGTCAAAGCCCAGTTGGATTTGTTTCTACTTTGCTGTCTTAAGAAAGACATTGACTTGTATCAGGCTTTAAAATGTTCTGGTGTTTCAGGGACGGGGACGAGGACGAGGGAACGGCAGGGGATGCATTTCCGGGACGTTTCCTAGAGGGCCAAAAATAGGGGACGCGTCCCCGTGTAACATAAAGGATGACAGCTGTATACTGGACACAGTACCAATTGCATAAATTTTCCCAGTGCTCTTTATATAACGTGGAGTTTGGTACTGGTGTTAGGCTTCAATTCCTGTGCCCTTTGTTTCCTACCTATTTAAATTAACCGAGCATAACAAAGCACATTCTGTTTAGTTGGAATCTAGGCCAACTCAAACGAGATATTGTGACTTCCTTATGCTCCAACATTCTAGTCAATACATTGTCCTTATTCTGTTTTCAATTACAATTAGTCAATTTCCAATGAGAAATATTTCCATGAGCAAATGCCTCTGTCATAATGAATCCAGCAATGTATTGATCATGAGCATACAATACAGTTTGGGGGTTAAAATTCTTTGTGTGAATTGTACTTAGGAGCTTCTGTTCACTTGGTCTCAGCTAATGTTTTAGACAGCTGAAGTCATGGATTCGACTCCTGCTTAGTGCACCGTGATTATCAGTGGGATCCACTGCCCATCACCCAAAAGACCTAGTGGGAGCTCGTTCTATCAAAAAGAGTTAAGTTCTAGGTCGTTGGACTAACCTGTCAATCCGACTCCTGCTTAGTGCAGGGTGATTATTGGTGGGATCCACTGCCCATCACCCTAGTGGGAGCTCATTCGATCAAAAAGAGTTAAGTTCTAGGTCGTTGGACTAACTTGTCAATTCGACTCCGGCTTAGTGCAGCGTGATTATCGGTGGGATCCACTGCCCATCACTCAAGAGACCTAGTGGGAGCTCGTTCTATCAAAACGAGTTAAGTTCTAGGTCGTTGGACTAACCTGTCAATTCCTCTTAGTTTTAAAAAAGGCACTTAGACCCTGTCAATTCCTCTTAGTTTTAAAAAAAGGTTCTTATACCCTGTCAATTCCTCCTAGTTAAAAAAATGTACTTAGACCTTCTGTTCTCAAGACTACAACTTGCCAATTCCCCTATCACCTCATTCACACTTAGAAAACTGTCCTATTTCCAAAAAGTAAACTGAGATTTCCCTTAAAGAAAAGCTGTTAAACATAACAGTGGCTTGCTGGGCTGATAGTGATGATTTTTCAAAGAAGCAAAAGCATGTATGACAATATTATATACAGACATTTAAGCTTTCCTAGATTGTTTTGAATTTTTTTGTAATTTTCCCACATACACGCATTAGTTTATTCCACTGTAACCACCACACACTAACAAAATTCCAGTTTTTTACCTGCACGTGATCAATAATCTGTAGCTCTTGGGAATAGAAAGTCCCACTATCAAGACACGATAAAGTGTTTTACCAGTGGCATACTGACAAGCACATGCTGGTTATCCTCAACCATTCATTCCATATAAGTGCCACTGTCCTTGTCCTTCTCTGGTGTGTCTATAAAGGGAAAGGTTGCATGAAAACAAGAATGTGATTATTAATTTTGTGTTTTTGGTTCCATCGCCATAGCTGTAGTTTTATCTATTCTTGGTCATAAAGATCATTCGAAATGGTCAGTGCTTGCTTCGATTTTGGGAATACTAAAGCTTGAGGCACCTGATAGCCCTAATCTTGGACGGGATCGTGGTGATAGTTTATACCTTCTAATCTCATTCAACATTGTATTTTAGATGTTCCTTTCAAGTACAGGCAAGGCCGTGTTTTTAACTAATTTTTAATTAAAAACAAAATTAAAATTGAGAAAATGTTAACAAAATTAAAATTGAGAAAATATTAACAAAATTAATTATTTTTCATCTCATTGGTTTTTAGGCAATGTGAGCGAACTTTCTATTTTGAATTTCTTTTAAAGTTTTAATATTTAAATATTTATTTTTATTTTTATTTTTTATATTTCACTATTCACATAGGCATTTTTTAATTTATTATTAATATTTTTTTTTAAACAAATCAAAATTGAATATTTTTTCTATCAATTAATATTTTTATCTTTATCAAAGCATAAAGTATAGATGTAATTGTTTAATTAAAAATATTAAGAAAATTAAGAATTAATTTTTTATAAGTTTTCTATTTTGAAGTTTCCTTTATAGTTTGCAAAAAGTTGTATGTTGTCAAGGCTAAAAAGCTCTTTTTTGGTGTTTTTTATTTTAACTCTACTAAAACAAGTATAATTAATTGTAGATGTAATTAAGTATAATAACATATAATTTTATTGGAAGGAAAAATTTAAAAATTAAAATTTAATTTAATTATTTTATATATAAAATATATATTTGATTTAATTTTTTTTTTGTTGTATTAAATATAGAGAGTTAACAAGAGAAGATCAACCACAAAACAGTTCGAGGAGGCCCAGCCTCAGCCAAAAAGGGGCACCAACTCCACAAAATTTACATAAAACTCAAAAATACGGAAGAGAACAAAAAATAAAAGCAACAACCTAGTGAAGGATGCCATCATAGGCATCCACCCACGCAATCCATCCCAGGGAGCCTTCCATCTAGATGATGTTTTGTCGCTCCTGAATTTGAGCAAGCATGACAAACTTGTCTAGGGGGGGTCACTATTCTCCTTGATTTCTTTCAGCGGCATAGCAAAGGTGTCATTGAAAGCATTGGGATTGTTCATATTCCTCCTCCACTCGTAGCCATCCTTCATCTCATAGATGAACATAGTGGAAAACCCATCTTTAAGGAACCTGTTGCGCTTTTTCTTCTCAATAAAGAGGGTGATAGAAACCTGTTCAACAATTTTAAAATAAGTTAGTCTACGAAAGGACTCAGTAAGAACTCAGGCATTACCTTGAAATCATTTCTGATTTTTCATAGATACCAAAGAATATTAGAAGATAGAATAGACCAAAGAAAATTGGTATCTTTTTTAAGCCCATGGATAAAACCAGTGATAACTTCAAGAACATCAACGTGGTTAGGAATAGAAATACCAAACAACAACCAAATCTCTTTAGCTATAAGACAATAAAAAAAATATGTCTGCAAGTTTCAGGAGCTCTGCACAAATT
Organism: Thuja plicata; assembly: GCA_018584345.1. Lineage (NCBI taxonomy): Eukaryota > Viridiplantae > Streptophyta > Pinopsida > Cupressales > Cupressaceae > Thuja > Thuja plicata. The sequence goes on from MU226477.1 coordinate 4,195,625, forward strand.
ACAAAGATCAATTAAGGGTAGGTATCACCTCAGAGGGAGTCTATCCAAAAGCAGCTACCATTTAAGACATTTAATCTTAGGAGCAACTAGCCCCTTCCAGAGCCAATCAAAGTACTTTTGCCAAACTTGCGGATCATGGTTAGAATACCAGATTTTGTTAACATGTTTAATAATAGAGCCATCATAAATATTGCAAGCTTTAATCATAGAGAGAATGGTGCCATCAGCCCATTTGAATTCAAGAAAGCTATGAGAGTCAACAGTACAATTCCTAACATTAGTAAGATTACAACAAGATTGAGCAATCATATTATAGATTCTTTTTTGGGAATGAGGCAAGTTGTAATTGGTTCTGAGGGTGTCCCAAGTGATAAGGTCATCATTCTCCAAGATGTCAATAAGACGGGAAATGCCAGCATTGTTCCAGGCCCTAGCAAAACAACCTTGAGTGAGAGCAAGGGGTTTATTAAGGTGAGATAGGTTCCACCATAAGGATCTCTCCCCATGAATATGATGCATATTGAAAGCTTCAGAGTTGGATAGGTGCACCCTAACAAATTCCCAAGCTTTCTAGGTAGTTTTGAAGACACAGGATCCCTGAACCAAAACAGGGAATTGGCCAGCAATAAGGTCACTAAATGGTAAAGCTTTCCAAGACTTAGCAATTTTAGGGACCCCACGCTCTATATTATTTCTAACCAACACTTTCCATGGCTCATTACCATCCATGGCGCAGAAAATCCATTTAGCAGCCAAAGCAATACCTTGGGTTCTAAGGTCTTTGAGCCCAAGCCCACCAAGTTTTTTGTCAATATGGCACCAAGTCCATTTAACAACATGCATTTTCTTGTTGTTTTTCCCATCAAACCAAAGGAAATTCCTAATAGTCTTCTGAATCATGAATTTGGTAGTTTCTAAACATCCAAACCGAAGAGTAGTAAATGTTGTAGGAGGATATAATTTTTTGAAAAACTTGAACCCTACCAGCAAGAGACGGGAATCTGTTATTCCAGTTATTAAGCTTCCTACCAGTTTTATCTTTAACCCATAACCACATGTCCTTCAGGGAGGGATCAATAAAGAAGGGAATGCCAAGATACTTAACAATCCTGTTGGTTCCTCCCCATTGAATGTCAAAACCGTTCAGGCAGTCAGGAGGATGATCCTTCCAACCTAGAAGAATAGACTTCGAGTTGGATATACGAGCCCCATAGATTAAGTTGAAGATTTTGAGCTTTTGGAGCAAGGCATCAAATTTCTGGGCCGTAAGCTCAATGAAAAGAGAGGTGTCATCAACAAATTGGGTGTTGATTAATTCACTACCATTGGGTAAGTTAACTCCAATAACCTTAGAGGAGAGCGTGTTATCTCTAAGAAGATAGAACAAAGCATCTGAAGCAATAACAAACAGGGCAGGGGTCAGGGGCAACCTTGCCTAATGGATCTCTCAAGTCTGATAGGGGGAGATAAGGAACCGTTAATATCAATTTGAGCCATAGCATCCTTCAGGAGCACACTGACAAAATTGCAGAATTGATCGGGAAAACCAAAAGCTTCGAGCATCATAATGATAAAGCCCCACTCAATCGTATCATAAGCTTTTTCAAAGTCCAAAAGGAGTATAGCAGCATTTTGACCTAAACCTTGGACCAATCCATAGCCTCCCAACTAATGATGTAATTCTCAAGAATATATTGATCTTTAATGAAACTAGTTTGGGTCGAACAGATGAACTTAGGGAGAATCTTAGCAAGACGGGTGGCCAGAATTTAGGCCAAAATTTTATAGGAAATGTTGAGCAGGTTAATGGATCTCCAGTTCTTAATCAGGACTTTATCCCCACCCTTGGGGATAAGCTTAATAATACCCCTATTAATGGAGTCTCCCAGGGATCCCGTCTTAATATCTTCAGTATAAACCTCATGCAGGTCCTTGCACACCCAATCAAGATTGGCTTTGTAGAACTCAATGGGGAGACCATCTGGCCCCGAGGCTTTATCATCTTTTAAAATTTTGATAGTAGCTTCAATTTCATCCACCCAAATTTCCTGACTAAGATAGAGGGCATCTTCCTCGGAGATTTTGTGAGGGATGAGATTCCTACATTTATCTCTCATGCACTTAGCATCCTCACAATCTTCAGAAGAAAACAAAGATTGGTAAAAATCAGCGAAGGTGCTTGAATATTATCAAGGTCAGTCACCTCCTAATTATCAATAAGGACCCTATCTATATTTTCTCTAATATGCTTTTGTTTAAGAGCATGGAAAAAGAACTTGGATCCTTTATCTCCTTCTCTAATACACCGCATTCGGGATCTGACTCTAGCTCCTCTAGCTTTAGAAATATGGTGGTTCCTAAGAACGTCTCTGGCCTTAGAGACATGAGAAGAAAGGTTACAGTCTTAAGGGGAGTGTTGGGTGGCCAACTCAGCAGAATGGAGCCGATTGGACAAAGACTTTTCAATGAATCCATAATCCTTGGCATTGTTTTGACCCACAGTTTGCAACAACTTTTGCCAAGAGACAATATTAAAGTTCCATCTATCAATGTGAGAGGAGAGCTTTTTGTCATATTTATTGATGGATCTAATAATTTTGATGGCGACTAATATGTCAGGGTCCTTAAGTAGACTGGTGTTGAGCAAAAATTTATTGTTATCAGGTTTAACATGGACAGGGTGTTGCCAAAAACAAATCGGGTAGAAATAGGGTGATGGTCAGAGAGAGAAGTCGGCCACACATTGACAAAATTACCTTGAATATTAGGGAGGAAGGAAAAGGAGTTCTTATCCGCATAAAATCTATCAAGCCTAGAATAAATCATGTTGATACCTTATTGATAGTTACACCAGGTAAACCAAACCCCAGAGTGTATATGCTTGCAGCCATCCAGAGGATCAAAGAGAGATCTAGAGTATTTAAGGTTATCCCAGTGCATTTTCTCAAGGTTATTCCAATCAATGGGGCGCCCCCCAGACTTGTCCTCATGATTTTCAACCATATTAAAATCACCCCCAATAATCCAGGGAACATTGGGGAGGGTAGAAAGCCAATTCCAAAGAGTGACCCTGTCTTTATACCCATTAGGAGCATACACAACACAAATGCCCATAAAGGTGTTACTGACCTCCAGGGTAGCCCAAACAACCCTATTACAGGGTGAAACACCACTAGCAGATATAAGATTAGTCCATTTAGGGTTGATCAACAACCCAACCCCACCCCGTCCCTTGTGGTGGTCCAAGATAACTTTGAAGGAATCCCTCCAGATAAAATCAAGGTTCATCTCAAGGGTGAAATCAACCGACTTGAGCTCTTGTAGAATGAGAAAATCAGCATTCTTGTGAGAATCCAAGAACCTCTTGATGATTAACTTCCTGTCTGGGGACTCCAGACCTCTTATATTCCACGAGATGCAATTCATGGCTAACAAAAAAGGAATTAGGAGCACTTGGAAACATTTATGCTACCAGACTGGCCATTGAATTTACCAGATCCACTAGCAGAGGGTCCTTTATTTTTGGAGCCTATAGGCCTACCATGCCTATTGGATTTAGTGGAGTCATTTGCACCACCATTATCCTCCCCTGCGAGCATATCAATGTCACTAGGGTAGTGAGGGGAGGCACTATGTTGGGAGAAACTGTGGTTAGCCACAATAACTTCGATGACACAATTGTCATCCAACTCATTGAAAATCTTTTTAGGCATGCTCGGGGTAGAGGCAAGGGTAAGCTCAAGGCGGGGGTGGGCACTGGGAGGAGATCCATATCAATTGAGGGGATCATCTCCATGCCACCGTTTGCCTTCTGATTACCGTTGTCTCCATTCGAGCCCTCAAAAGATTTGACAATGGATTTGACCTTCGAGGGTATGGGATTAACCAACGACTTAGAGACAGAAGGGATCACATTAGTTTTGTGTTTAGGATTAGACGAGTCACCATTATTGACAGTCCTAATTTTGTCAATAGCAAGTTGCTGGGCATTTTTCCTCCTTTTATTAGATTTACTAGTGACAGACTTGAAACCTTCAAGAGAATCATCCTCCCCATTGAGGGAGTCTATATTAGTAGCAGTTATGGAATTCAGATCAAACACAACAAGGGATCCAGAATTAAAATCACTGGGGGTCGAGACGTTAGGTGTAGAAGACATCAGTTGGCTCTAAGAAGTAGGATTAGTCGGTTATTTAAGCTAAGATATATTAGGCAAAGAAGTTGCGGGCTAGTTCTGAGAAGGAGGTTTAGCCGAATGATTAAGTTAAGCGGAGGAATGAATTGGAGGCTTCAGGATAGGACAATCCTTGGGCAAGTGTCCTTGTTTTTTACAAAGAAAGAACACATTGAGATCACCTAAGGTTTCCAAATGACATGAAAAGCACTCACCTGCGATGTTGATGTCAAGGGCTTTGGGGATGTCGATGCCTGGCTTAATAGAAACCAGCACACGAGCGTCCATATGTGGGATTAATCTTGAAGAGTCATCCATCCGAATGAACTTACCTATCGGTTCAATGATCTGGGGAACAAACTTCCACAGAAAAGGAGGAATATTCCTAACCAGAAGCCACCTAGGGCATGAGAGAGCCAAGATTTCCTCATGGACTGCATCTGGCGACTAGCTAAGGGCTCGGAAAGAAGTTTTACCAACAGTCCAATATTGCCTTTGTAGCACATCATTTTGAGATTCCGAGTTGCTAAAGAACAAAAGAAATAGACCCTTCTGGATTTGACGACAAAAGGAAATGCGAAAGCTAAGTTTCAAGTTCTAGTAATTATGAAACCAATCATCCATGAATTTTCTTGCAGGACATTTGTCAACATCAACACAGACAAAAAATACAACAGTATTCTTCAATATTCTGTCTTTTTCCAACGAGATTTCTTTAAGCATGGAATCATTAGGTGAAACAAAGATAGATTGGGGAGCAAAGCCAGAGTCCATACCTGTCGCACTGGAGCAATTTCCATGACTAGTGCAAAACCTGGTGTCAGAGGACGCAACGAGAGATCCCCTGGCAACTTTGCTTAAGGGCCCGTTTGTTTCACAGAATTGACCAGGAATTGACATTTCCAAATTCTGAAATTGTTCAATTCAGTGTTTGTTTCCAAAATAAAAAATTGGAATAGGTTTATGCAAATTCTAATTTTGGTCATTATGAGCATTCCACAATTCCACCTCAGACCCTAGAATTGGAATTGAGAGTATTATTTTGGGAAGGAAAATTCATTCCCATTTTTGTGTCAATAATGTATATATATACATGTGTGTATATATACCTATGTGTATATATACACATGTGTGTATATACATATGTATGTATGTGTATATATGTGTATATATATATACAAATGTATGTATACACGTGTATATATGTGTATACACTCATATGTGTATATATACACACATGTGTGTATATATATATATGTATGTGTGTATACACATATGTGTGTATATATACACATGTCTATATATATATACACACATGTGTGTGTATATGTATGTATAAACACACGTGTATATGTGTATACACACACATATGTGTATATACAAATACATGTGTGTATACACACAATACACACACATGTATGTATATATGTGTGTATGTGTGTATATATACACATGTGTGTGTAGATGTGTATGTGTGCAAAAACAAAATTCCAATTCCAATTCCAGCTTTGTAGAACCAAACGCAGAATCTACATCTTCGCAATCATCTTCCAGGTGAACCAAACAATACAAGCCCATATCTAGAATTCATTTTCAGAATAGCAGAATTCCAAAATTCAGTTGAATTCCAGAATTGGCTATTCCGGCATACACCAGTTCTGCAAAACAAACGGGCTCAATGCAGAGGGCGGAGGAGATAGGATGTTAATAGGAGCGGCAAGAGCATTAACTGCTCCACGGGAGTCTGGATCTGTCCCAAGAGATGGTAGAAGGAATAAAACTTAATGCAAAACAAGGATAATAAAAAAATCATAAGAGTTAGAGAAAAAAAACAGACCTATGTGAAGGAGGGATGCCTCCTCCAGCTACCCACATGCATATCCTCTACCCTTGCGCCGTCGTCGATCAATGCAACCAGCTGGAACATTAAGGAGGAGTCACACCTCCACGAAGATTCAATTCCGTTCCAGAAATTCAACTTTGCACCATTCGGATCCTTCAAAATTTAAAATCGCGTCATTCACATCCCATATTATCAAAAAATAAAATATTTGATATATATTATTTTAATTATAATATAATCAAACATCTATTTATTAAATTATGAAGGTAAAACATATCGTCAACTTTGAAAGTAATTTTATCAAGTGCCACGTAGTGGCCTGTATTTGTTGTAATTAGTTATAATTATACTTATATATGTAAATTTAATTCTCATTTTATTATAAATATTAAGTATATTTCAATTAATAGTTATTTAATAAAAGTAAAATTATTATAGATTAAAAATTAAAAAAGAAATTTTGTATAAAATCTTAAAAATGATATTTAATAAGTTATGTTTGTATATATTATAGTTTCATTAGTATAGTTATAATTGTAAAAATTTACAATATAGATATAAATTTTAAATGTAAGGTGGAATTTAAATAATAAATAAAGGGTTAGTAAACTATTAAAATTATATAATACTACATATATAATATAGTACTTTTATATTATATATATATATATTATATATTAGACACTGTAATGATTATTTATAGCATTATATATATTAAAAATATAATATAGTAAATATTTTAGAATATATAATAGTTATATATTATAATATTGTTCAAATATATTGTAATTGAATTTTGTAAATAATAAAATATAATAACATATATTTTAAATTTAGGTAAATTGATTGGTACAATAAGTTTAAATAATTTGATGGAGGAATATTTTATAGAAATTGAAATTTATTTTAACACATGCAATAAACTTGGTGCAAAAGTGCAAAAATAAATTGTCTTGTGGAATTAAAAACTAAACTTAGGTGTGCAAAAGTAAATCAAACATCCCAAAATCTAGACCATTAGAGCTACAAGCCCCCAATTTGTTTTTGCAAAAATCAACTATATTGCTTTGTTTCTTTCATCAACGAAAGAAATAAACCAACCACTGACCGTAATACTCTTATATTGGATATATGCAGCGTGTTCTACAACAATAGTTAACAAAACCTTTATAATCAATGAATACAAGTCTTCATTTTCTAGAGGCCCAATACCCTTCTAGAGAGCATAGCAAATCTTATTTGAACTATGAAAATGTGATGAGTTCTCTTACAATCTAAAAGACACATGGTATGTGTAGACACCTAAAATTGATCACCTTCAATCAATTTACCATTACTCCATCTTATTCTCCATCCTTTATATTAATAAAATAATATTCTATTATTTAATCAATATTGTCTCTTTTTCTCTAATCTTCCTAAGTCCCAACCCAAGATAAATAATTACCTTTAAGAATTCCCATCATTAGTCTCCTTCTTTTGTAAATTAAATAAATGCATCTATTTATTTAATCCTCCCATCACATGTCAAACCCTCCTACATTCTCATTTTCCTTCTAATTCTAATCATAATCTCCATTTAATCCCCTCTTTATGCAAGTGCACAAACTTAATTCTTGATTAAGTGTGGTCAACTCCGGATCACATCAACCATATGGGCTTTTGATATAAGCACTTGATTCTAGTCCATTCAATTACCCATTTTTTAATTCATCATATTCCTCTCAATCATCCTAACCATTTAACCTCTTTTGCCCTATCTTGAATGTTTGTTTGATTTTTGTGTTCCATTTGATTTTATGGGTAAATCATTCACATATTGAGCATGAATTTCATCACACACATACTGGCATGCTATGCTTAGTTAGAAAACGAGAATTGGTTTCCCTTAAAATTGAATTCTCAATTCCAATTCCATGCCTCAATTCTAATTCCAGGTTCTGAGGTTGAATTGCAGAATGCTCATTTTGGACCAAAATTAGAATTGGCCTATACCAATTCACCAATTCCCATTTTCCAATTCCAGCAAATATACGGGCCCTTATTAATACAACCCATGTCATGAGTTCATTTTAACTCTCTTGCAGGTTTTTAGCATTTTCATGGATATAGGTTGCGCTTTGGCTTAATCCTTCATGATTTGACAGACTTGTCTATGTGTTGGCAGGCTTGCAAATAACTTGCCCAAATACATCATTTTTCTCATCCAACAAGTCCACTCTATGGATTAGAGGGATTGACTAATAATCTAGCAAGATCACTAAAGAATAAAAACTTACCTGAATCTAACTCTTTGGAGGGCTTGTTGATCCCGCCTTATCTATTGACTAATCATAATCTAGCAATTTTGTCCTCATTTAGCAAGATTGATCTATAATTTGGCAAGTTCATTATATACGTGATTCAACGAGTACACCCTATTCTTTAGCAGGACCATTTCATGATCTAGCAAGAGCGTAAGATATCAAAAACTTGTATGAATCTTGTACTTTGGTAGACCTATTAATCCTGCCACATCTATTGTACTTTGGTAGACCTATTAATCCTACCACATCTAGTGATCACTTACAATATGGAAAGATAATCTAGCGGGTATGTGAAGCAAATGAACAAAACAAAATCCAATGGAATTGCATACCATCTAGCAGGTTCACTATAATATGCCGATTTGTCCTTTTTAGTCTAGCAAGTTTGTTACTATCATCTTCTAGTGGTATTGCACGATAAATTAACAACAAAATCAGGTATAAACAATTAGTTTTAAGTTATTTTTCTTGCATTTTCCCTTCATCTTTTTACTAGTCCAAAAAAATATTTCTCTAGGGGTTGCACCCTTTACCCATGATAGTGGGTGATTAGACCCATCCCTCTGCACCCCCCAATCATTAAGTTGAGTGGTCCAAATCCCCCCATCCTCTAACCAAGTTAACACATTATTATCTTTGACCTTTTTGGCATCTAATCTATTTATTGTGTATCTTGTCATTGTTAGAATAACTGGGGGGGTGTGGGGGTGAATCTGTGGCCTAAAAAATATTCCAATAAATTAATCCAAAAACTTATTACCACAATTATAAGCCTCTAGTTATCTTCGGTCCTACAAGATGAATGCCTTTAGATTATCTCATCAAATAACTACTGTTGGGAGTTCACTGTAAAACCTTATTCTTTATCTTTACCGATTAGCAGTCTTTCATTTACCAAAATACAGTAAATTACTTAGTGTATACCAATCAATCTAGATTATTTATTGTAATGCAAAACACCAAAGTAATGACTCATAAACACATTGACACATGGATTTTTAATGTGGAAACCTTGTTAAGGGAAAAATGATTTGGGACCGATAACCCAAAATTTTCACTCTTCTGAAGTGAGCTCGGTGAAGAGCCAACCCTGTTAAAGGTTACAAACACACTGTTAGGTGTGACCTTGTTAGAGGATTTAAATAGAATAGTTTGTCACTTGATATCTGGCATCTCTATGCTATCTTTATGACCAAACCTTTTGATACTCCTTAGGATGTATCTCAATATATAAAGGATTGTTAAGTCCTGCTCGGTTAAGAGACTTTCTGATCCAATGGTTAAATTGAAATAGTATATGATCTATTCATACATACAACTTAGACTTGCAGATTTTTAGATCTATTGTAAGCTCATAATACCTTTATGATCAATGGATCTTTCCAATACCTTTGATCCACTTCTTTCTGCTCAGTGATGTTGTGCTTCTTTGTTGCTCGGTGTCTGCAGAAATCTTTAGCTCTTTCCTTAGCTTGATTGATCAAGACTGCATGAATTTGTTCTTCACCAATATACCTTTAGCGTCGTCTTCTCTATTCACCCCTTAATTCACAATGAATTATCTTGTCTCTTTATAGACATGATTTCAGTGTTTCTCAGTCCTTGACTTTCTTGTTCTTGGCATGATCCACAATTCTAGCCAATCTTTCTTTAAAACTATACTTCACTTTTATCCTATAAATTTCTCTTAGACAAATGGAATAAAACAACTTTAAATCTCTCGCTTATCTCTAGTTTTAACTTGTCGATGAAAACAATATTAACAACGAGTTAACTCCATCTTTAGCTCTTTCCAACTAAGTCTTTTGTCATTTTTGAACTTCAGTTCTTTTCAGTGTTTAACTCCTTGTTATCTCGGTCAACACTTTAGTTCTCCTTGGACATCTCTGTTGGGGTTGTCTGTCCGTCAAGGTTGTTTGTCCATCGGGTAACACTGTGATTCTTCTCATCGATAATGCTTTCTTGGGTTTCTTTCTCGGGTATCACTGTGAATTTCCTCTCGGGGTTCTCTTTCCATCGGGGTGCACTGAATGTCGGTGTTTGTCACTTAATACATACTAAAATTTTATGCATTACTGATAGCATAACCTTAATCTCTCTAGTTCTCTGAAGTCTTTGACACTATGTATATAACCAATCAGATTATATCAAGTTGACATTAATGACAATACATACATTAACTAATTTAATGTCCACCATCAACTTTCTGCAACTTGGTGATCATCAACATAATATCTTCAAACATTCAATCAGTTATAATTCATCAATCTCTCCCTTTGGCATTGATGGCAAAACACTACATTATCACACTATATTATTGTAAGGTAGAAAATGATGTTAATAGAATAAGAGTGTTTTGATACTCAAATCACTTATCACCTTACATTTAATGTTTAGAGTGGAGGGATAAATAAAACATTCCCCTTTATTCTCAAATGCACAAAGGAAGGATCCAAATTGATCAACCCAA
>MU226477.1:4232083-4243838 GCA_018584345.1 Thuja plicata
GGTTAGGTTGGGGTTTAAGGGAATATTAATAAATGAAATAAACTTATTTAATTCATTTAGAAATATAGGAATTAATTATTAAAACAATTTAATTGCTTTTTAATAATTAGAGGACTACAGCCATTTTAATTAAATTAAATAGGCTAGGGGAATGGGTTGATTGCAAGTGATATTTGATTTAGGGATTTATTTAATTCCTTTATAATTAAATACTATAGCCATGTTCGATTTTAATTTGATCTGATTGGTCAAAATTGATTTGAATTGTATGGCTATAATAGATAATATAAATCAGTGATAAAAATCACCTAGGACATTAAATTGATTAAAAGAATTATGCCAAGCAGTAACAGGGTCGTTTTGGACATAAATCAAGGGTATGATCACACTTAGGGCAAATAGGGTCCATAGTTGCGACAGACCAAATTTAGGTGGTTACATGTATATAACCAATCAGATTATATCAAGTTGACATCAATGAAAATACAATACATTAACTAATTTAATGTCTTGCATTAACTTTCTGCAGCTTGGTGTTCATCAACTTAATATCTTCAAACATTCAATCAGTTATAGTTCATAAATCATTGATTTCCAAGGATAAAATCTTAAACTACTAACACATCTTCTTGCAACTATAATGAAATAATTTTTTTTGATAAAGGGAGTATGCTTACTATTATAAATAATCAAGGCTAGGAATCTCATCCCTTTTTCCCTCAATACATTAGGAAGGAAAACAACCCACTAAGCTTAAGGAGACTCAAACACTAAATGGGTGTAAGGGTTTTCCTTCGCTATATGGATTATTGATTGTGTAAATGGAATGAGGAAATGTAAGATGTAGAATGAGAGTAAGGAGTGAGAAGGGTTTTGTTTCATGCAGAGGAAATATCACACTGAGAAACCAAAGTCTAAAACCTGATCCAAGAAGCCAACACAAAGAATAGCCTACACAAAAAATCTCATCCTGAATTTGCATGTATGGGAAAACTTGGATTGTAGGGGAAAACAAACTCATCCTCTATTATGGGAGGCACCCTTGATTTGATATAAAATGATGAAAAAGCCAAGGATATGTAGTAAATTGTCAAACCTCCGTGTAGTTGAATTATGAACTTTTTCACATCTCACTTGCACACAAAAATGGGAAGAATATTGAGATAAAGGGGTTTGTCTCAACCAAACATTTGTTTAAGAATTAACCTTGAAATCAAATTGAAATTGCATGAAAGAAAAGGAAGCATGTTGTTAGTATCAGAGGCTTGATAAGTGTCTTATAATTTGATGATTCAAGTTCTTCTTGAAATGAGATAACGAGTGTTGATCCAATAACATGACTCCTTAAAGACCTAAAAGGACATCACAAAAGACAAGCTTGCGTAATGGTTTCTAGAGTTGACACAATGGTGAAATGATTGAATGATTGAATATGATTGAATACTCATTGAATGCTTGAGATTATGGTTGCTTGAATGCTTGTCTTGATAGGATTCAATAGATCCCAAAATGAGGGGGCAGCCTTGTACTTATACTTCACATGGTCATTTTGGGGCACAAAACTCAAAGGAGGCCTATACAAAATTAGAATCGTGCCTAAAATCAAAAGACCTCTCTCCAATTTAAATTTAGGACCAATCTATAACATAAGGGGCACCTCCCAATGTAGGGGGTGATTTGAGTCACCCCATACACCCCAGACTACCATTTACAAGCCAATCGGAGGTCAAATTCAAATTGGGTGTCAAAATGGACATGGGGATACTCAAAACTATTTGCAAGTGATCAATTTGAGTAATGTGATTCACTTTTTGGTTGTCATTTATGGAAACACATCTAGGTTTAAGATCAATTTTTTTGAAGATAAGTTTTGGTATGTCCAAAATTGACTAAGTACAGAAATAGAGGTACAATATTATTTTGGATATCAAAGACAGAGATCAATGAATTAAGGAATGGGAGCTTAGTGGAAGACAATATGGAGTATTTTTAACATCCACTTAAGATCAATTTGGATTTGGTTAAGTTTATGATAAGTTATAAGGATTTGAATACTGACAAACAACAAAGAATAGTGACACAAAGTAGTTGGACAACAATGAAGAATAAGGGAGTATGACTTGGACTCTAGGAAATCAAATTTGTATTTTTGTTATTGATAGTCTATACTTTGACTATGCAAGTGCACCAACTATGTATTTGATATTTACTATATTAAATGTATTTTGTATTGAAGGCCGACTTAGTACTATTTGTAATATTCATACTGAGAGCCGAATTTGTAAAGTTAAAAGATATATATGTAAGATCTTTTGGTAAAGATTATGAAGTGAGGAAGTGAAGTGTATGCAGTATTTTATCTGGAAGAGCAGACATGCGAATGACAGAGTAGAGAATGGCAGGGCTATAAAGGAACTATCAAAGAATTTGTGATGCTTGTTTTTGTTCATGACTAAGAACCTTTTTGTAATAGAATTACATTGTAAGAGTTGTAAGCTCATTGGCCCCTAACAGGGTGTTGTGAACCTTTAACAGGGTTGTTATTCCTCTAATAGGGAAATGTACTATGTAATATTTAGCTCCTAACAGGGCTAGGTCTCCCTACAGGGACATTATACTTTAGTACATGCTTGTGGGTATCATCCCCACTGGGGTTTTCCCTTGGCTAGGGTTTCCTCATAAACAAATCATAGTGTTATGAGTTCTGTGTTATTTGTTTATGTTCTTTCCTTTACTGCAATTGTATGGTTAATGTTCAAGTGGTTGAAGAATTTAATTAATTGTTATAATACCGATTCACCCCCCTCTCAGTATTATCCAATCCTAACAAAAACATGTGTGTAATCGGGGTGTGATAAATGAAAACATAAAAAAAACCACTCATAATAAAATAGGGTCTATGTACACAAGAGATGATGACTAAATAAAATAATTAAAGAGGGCACACCTATAAATAAGGGGCCAAATTAATTAAACTACATGAAAGGAGTTAAAGACATAGCAAACAATTCCTATAAAGCATAGAAAAATGAACACACACTAAAATGGGCACTACACAAGCGTGGAGTTGGACACACTAGGGAGTGTGTACAATCTATGATGTTATATTTATCCCCCACTTTAGTGGGGGTATGAGTCTAGAATCATACATTTGGTAAAGTAGAAGAAATAAATATGGTAGAGAAGATATGAGATCATGAGAAAGATTTGATACAGGAGCAACTTGGGTTCTTTGGAAACCCTAATCAACCAAAAATATGTTTGTTTTAGTTCAGTAGGTTGTTGGAGGCTACTCGGTAAAATGCTCGGTAACTATTTTTTCTCGATTACTCATTCTGTCTTACTTTAATGACAGGTCTTGGTGGATGTTCTGGCTACTCGGTGGTTTCTTTCACCGAGTTGTTCTGTTGCCTGATTATCTTTCTTACCAAGTCATTGTTGTTTCTTAGTTTGTGTTCACCAATTTGTTCCTGTTTCTCGGTTGAATTCTTACCAAGTTGTTTATCTTGATCTGGCCAAATTCTATATTTAATTTCCATAGCGTAATTAATGTGAGATCTCTCATTGGGATGTGTGTGGATCTAAATCTGGGTCTTTGTTGTTTCCTATGTTGGCTCTTTAGGATTTGAGTGCCGACATCTTTGGTGGACTCTTGTATATATTTGATTTTATGTTCTTAGGTTAGGGAAGTTTTTGGGGGAATTAGAAGATAAGCCTTGGGAGATTCAGATCGTAGGTCTGTGACCTTGCATGTATCAAGATTATTCTGTAAACATCTGAGTGTATATGGCCCAAAATAGGATACAACCCGACATATAATGAGTTTGATGCAATAATACAAGTTATCTGTTGTTTCTTCTCTCCCTTTCTGTGTTGATGCTTCCATGTTGTTCTGCAAGTTGGCTTGGATAATTGGGTGTGCCCTAGGCCCTGGTTGTTCTACCCTCCTTGTGTCAGGTGGTATCAGAGTGAAGTTTAGATCTAGGTTCCTTCTTGTAATCCCTAACCCTAGTTGGTTGATATTGTTGTGGGGTAGCAGATTGCGATTTGACCTACAATTGCAGAGGGTTTCAAGATAGTTCATGGGAGAGGAAATGCAGATCTAGGTCTAACTGATATTCTAAGACAAAAGGGTACAAGATTGGAAGTTGTTGAGACAACCCAACATAGAGGAAGACATCTTGAAGATGTTAGTGATGATGAATTTGAAGAAGTGCAATGAGAAGCTGAACCTGCACCTGTGATCGATCAAGAAGAAGAGAGATTCTTGTGAGCTTTGACAAGTTTGAAGTCCACACCTCAGTTTAATCCTCCCAAGTATAGTGGAAAGTTGGATTTTGATGAATTCATAGACTGGATAATTGAGATGGAAAAATACTTTGAGTATGAGAATGTATCAGAGGAGAAAAAAGTCAAAATTGCAAGCATAAATTTGAAAGGTCATGCATCCTTGTGGTGGAAGCATCTGTAATTGGATCAGAAGAAGAAAGGAAAAGACAAGATCAAGGTATGGGGTAAGATGATAAACAAATTGAAAAGAAAATTTGTACCTTGTGATTACCATATTAACCTAGTAAGGAGAATGCAAAGTTTGAAGCAGAAAGATAGCTCGGTAAAAGATTACACTGAGGAATTTACAGATTAGACATCAGATCTGGACATGTTGAAGATGAAGTGGAAAGAACAACAAGGTATCTAAATGGATTGAGAAGTTCCATACAAGATGAGATTAGCTTGGTAAAGATGGAAAGCATTGAAGAGGCATATCAGTTTGCCCTAAAAGCTGAGGAGAAATTGAACAAAAGATATGAACAAAGACAAAGAGGCAGATGTGGTAGATTCCCTAGAGGAAGATGTAGATCTCATGGTGAAAATAGTAGATCTGAACCAAAAAAGACAAATTTAGACACACATCAAGACAAAGGAAGGACCAAATGGAAAGGTAGAAGTTCATACCGAGGAGGAGGCAACTATTACCGAGGTGGTTATTAGAGGAGATGGTCACAAAGTTGCAGTTGGAAAGGAAGAAGTGTCCAAAGCCCTATCAAATTTCATGGATCAAGGATGAGCATACATTAATGGTGAGTGAACAATGTTTCGTGAATCTGAAAATTGGAAAGTACTATGATAAGGTGTTGTGTGATATTATACCTATGGATTTTTTTCATATTTTGTTGGGTAGACCTTGGCAATATGATAGACATACTATACATGATGGAAGAGTGAATAGATATACTATTTGGGTTGATGGGAAGAAGCAAATCTTATTACCTTTGGTTGAAGAATCTTTTGGTGAGATATGTACATTTGTGAAAGTTTTTTTGATGGAAGGTAGACAGTTTGTAAAGGATTTGAAAAGAAATGATATATGTTATGCTTTGATTCCTAACAAACCGAGTAAGAATTTAGAAGATGAAGTTCCTGTAGAGGTGGATAAATTTATTACCGAGTACAAGGAGATTATTTTAGATAATGTACCTGATGGTTTTCCACCAATGAGAGATATTAGTCATTGTATGGATCTGATTCTTGGAGCAAGTTTTCTGAACAAGGCACTACACCGGTTGACACCGACTGAGAATGAAGAACTCAATCGACAAATTCATGATTTTCTCAACAAAGGTTTGATCAGAGAAAGTTTGATTCCATGTGTAGTACCAGCTGTATTGGTACCTAAGATGAATGGAGAATGGTGAATGTGTACTGATTCAAGAGAAATCAATAAGATCACAGTTAAGTATAGGTTTCCTATACCAAGGATGGATGATATAATGGATTGTTTGAGTGGAGAAAAATATTTTACCAAAATTGATTTGAAGAGTGGATATCATCATATCACAATAAGAGAAGGTGATGAATGGAAGACTGCTTTCAAGACAAAGGAAGGTTTGTATGAGTGGTTGGTTATGCCTTTGGGTTTAACTAATGCACCAAGTACAATTATGAGATTGATGAATGAAGTTTTGAAGAAAGTCTAAAATAAATGTGTGATTGTATACTTGGATGATATTCTAATATTTAGTAAGACTATAGAAGAGCATTTGATGCATATAAGGAAAGTGTTGTAGAGATTGAAAGAGGAAAAATTGCTGATAAATCTGAAAAAGTGTTCCTTCATGAAAGAAGAACTTGTGTGTTGAGGTTTTTTGATTTTAGGTGATGGTTTGAAGATGGATCATGAGAAGGTTGAACCTATACTTAGTTGGCCTTCACCTAAGAATGTTAGTGAGGTAAGATCATTTCAGGGGTTGGAAAGTTTTTACAGAAAATTTATCAGAAATTTCAGTTCTATTTGTAATGCTATGACTGAGACAATGAGAGGAGATAAAAGATAATTCAAATAGATGGAGCTGATAAGAGTTTTGAGACTTTGAAACAAAAGGTTGCTGAATTACCTGTTTTAGCATTACCTGATTTCAATAAGGTATTTCAAGTTGAATGTGATACAAGTGGAAGTGCAATAGGAGCTGTGTTGACTCAAGAAGGTAAACCTGTTGCTTTCTTTAGTGAGAATTAAATGATGCAAAAATGAAATATTTTGTCTATGATCAAGAATTCCATGCTATTGTTCAAGCTCTAAAGAAATGGAGACATTATTAGATGCCAAATGAATTTGTGTTGTATAATGATTATAAGGCTCTACATTATTTGGGTAGTTAGAATAAGGTGAATCAGAGACATAAGAAATGGGTAGAGTATTTGTAGAGTTTCACATTTGTGATAAAGCATAAAAGTGGAGTTTCTAACCGAGTTGCTGATGCATGGAGTATAAGAAGATCTTTGTTGACTGAAATGAGAATTGAAGTTCTTGGTTTTGATGACATGAAGAATTTGTATGAAAGTGATCCTAATTTTTATGAGCAGAAGAGAAGGTGTAGAGCACCTATTTCAAATCAATCAAGTAAGTATGAAGACTATTTCATTCAAGAAGATATGTTGCTCAAAGTATGCATACCGAGAGGATCAATGAGAACTAATTTAATAAAATAAAAACATAGTATTGGTTTGGCTGGACATTTTGGTATTAAAAAGACATCGAGTTTTCTTGAGGAAAGGTTTTTTTGGCCTCAGTTGTATAAGGATGTTTAGAAATTTGTGAAAATTTGTGGAGTTTTTCAAGTTGCAAAAGGAGTAAGTCAGAATATTGGATTGTATACAGCGATTATTGTTCCTGAGAAACCTTGGAGTGATATCAGTATGGATTTTTTTATTGGCTTACCGAGGACAACAAGAGGTAATGATTCCATATTTTTTTTTGTGGATAGATTTTCCAAGATGATACATTTCATACCATGTAGAAAAAAATCAGATGTAGTACATATAGCAAATCTTTTCTTTAAGGAGATAGTCAGATTGCATGGATTACCGAGGAGTATCATCTATGACCAAGACAGTAAGTTTGTTAGCTATTTTTGGAAAACACTTTGGAAGAAAATGGACACTGAGTTGAAGTATATTTCTACATTTCATCCACAAACTGATGGACAAACAAAGGTTGTAAACCGAAGTTTGGTTAACTTGTTGAGATGCTTAGTTGGAGACACACCGAGTAATTGGGATTTGATGTTGGCACAAGAAAAATTTGTATACAACAGTTCATTAAATAGAAGTACTGGAAAGCCACCTTTTGAGATTGTTCAGGCACACAACCAAGAGGTATATCAAACTTGAGAGATATTACTGGAGAAGAAAAGAGAAGTGGTGAAGCAGAGAAATTTGTTGAGTTCATGTAGACATTGCATGAGGATGTGAGACATAATTTGGAACAAAGTAATCAAAAATACAAGGATAGTGCAGATAGATCAAGAAGACTTACAACTTTTGTAGTTGGTGATGCAGTTATGGTTCATTTGAAGAAAGACGAATTTCCTGTTGGAACATATGCTAAATTGAGAATGAAGAAATTTGGTCCTTGCAAGATATTTAAAAGATTTGACAATGGAAATGCCTATGAAGTAGAATTACATGATGACATGGATATATCTCCTATATTTAATATTTTAGATTTGTATGAATATAATGAACCTAATGAAGAAGTGACAGTACTGAGTGATTATCCTAAGAAATAGATAGAGGAAGTTGAGGAGATCTCAAAATAGAGAGTTGGCATAAGTACAAGAGGAAAGAATTACATGACGCATTTGGTGTATCATCTTCAAATGGATGCACTTCCATATTGGTAGGTTTAGCACCCTCATTTAGTGCATTTACATGATATATTTGCATTTAGGATGCTTCTGCACTTGGTAATTCTTCATTTCTAGGTGAAATGAGGGTTGGGATCCTGAGGATTCTCCTTGATTTCCTTCTTCATGGCTCTATTTTATAGGTAGGACCTATGTGCTGGTCCTCCTAGCCTTCATTACACTTCTTCTAGGCCCATGTGCCCTTTTTTAGCACTCTGTTCTATTTTCCCATCATCATGGGTCTCTGGCTGACCTAGAAACTTCACTGGCACTCTAAGTTGACTAACCTGAAACCTTAGGTCAGGGTTGAGTTTGACCTTGAACTTTGTCAGGTTTTGGTTACCACTTTCAAGTTTGGATCAAAGCGGGGCCCTAAATTCAAAATTGGCCCCTGAATCTGAATGCGGAAGGGTTTTATCCAAAATTTAATTAATGAATTTCCTCTTAAGTTGGATATTGTGATTAGACTATAATTCGAGGTGAAATTTGAATTAGGGGCCCTCACATTTCCCTAGGAGGCTTACCTTGAAATATCTATATAATCATTCTTTTGCCTTCATTTGACAGTTGATGGGATGATGAGGCAAGAATGCAAGAGGATGATATAGGAGGACAAGTTATGATGATGCCTTGATGCAAGCAAGTATTTTGTGGACAAGTTATTGTGGAAATTCATTGGAGAAAGAAAGATTTATTCAATCATCCTTCTTCTTTGATCTACTATTTTCAACATTCAAGTATTCAAAAGATACAATCATGGGGTAGTGACTACGGGTTGTGAGTTTGATAGTACTTTAGCCTTGGGGGATTGGTATGATTTATTTATCATATTCAAATCTATGCATTTCTCTCTCATTTTAATTCATGCTAGGGTTTTGATCTAGAGGATTAGATCTTGGCATTGCACATTCAAAGCTCTTCCTACGAGCAACACACACACATATTCTATTACATCTAGCTATTCATGGAGGTGGAAATCACCAAAATGAGGGTTTGAATAAGGTAAAACCCTATATAGCCACCCAAAAAAACCATTTTCAAATATCTACAGTCATTGTATTGGGAGTTGCAGAGCATATTTGGATACCCTTTTCAGCAAGCTTTCAAGATTCACAAACAAAATTTCCATCAGAGCAGTGCAGGTCAAGGTCGACATAAAGGGGCACAATTGTGCCATTGTATTTAGGTCAAGGTCAACCTGGCTTAGAAAAGAAAATGATTTCTAGGTTTTCTTTGTCTCTTTGTTTCCATTCTAGATCCAGTTGCAGAATTTCCATAAACTCAACACAGACACCAGAAAACATGTATTTCTGGATGTGCTATGTTATGAGGTATGTATTTCATTCTACCTGATTTCATTATTCTTTGCAAACATTTCCAGATTTATATTCCTTATCATGAGAATTTCATGTATGTGGTTAATAGAGGCATAGGGTCTCTTTTATTGGCAAACCCCCATTGTTCTTAACCCTATCCATATTTCCCACCATACATCTGGTAAAATAGAAGAACAAACCGATTGAGGACTCATCTTGGATTTCTCAATGTGAGTTGGATTCAATTCAGGTTGGACCTGTCACATGATTCAGAGAATCATTTTTGTTAACCCTGGGTGTCTGATCTAGGAGTATCTTGGGTTCTTTGGAAATCCTGATCAACCAAAAATATGTTTATTTTAGTTCAGTAGCTTGTTGGAGGTTGCCCGGTAAAGTGCTCGGTAACTGCTATTGCTCGGTTACTTGTTCTGTCTTACTTTACTGAAATGTCTCAGTGGATGTTTTGGCTTCTCAGTGGTTTCTTTCACCAAGTTTTTATGTTTCTCGATTATCTTTCTTACTGAGTCATTGTTGTTGCTCGGTTGGTCTTCACCAAGTTGTTCCTCTTGCTTGGTCGGCTTCTTACCAAGTTTCTTATCTTGATCTGTCTGACTTTTGTATTTAATTTCTGTAGCATAATTAATGTGGGATCTCTCATTGGGATGTGTGTGTACCTAAATATGGGTCTTTACTATTTCCTATGTTGAATATTTAGGATCTAAGTGCCGACCTCTTTGGTGGACTCTTGCATATATTTGATTTTATGTTCTTAGGTTAGAGCAGTTTTGGGGGGAATTAGACGATAAGCCTTAGGAGATTTAGATTGCAGGTTAGTGACCTTTCATGTATCAAGATTATTCTGTAAACATCTAAATGTATATGGCCTAAACCAGGAAGGCCTTACAGCCTGACATGTAATGAGTTTGGTGTAATAATACAAGTTATCTGTTATTTCTTCTCTCCCTTTCTATTTTGATTACTTTCGTGTTGTTCTGCAAGTTGGCTTGGATAACTGGGTGTGCACTATGCCCTAGTTGTTCTACCCTCCTTGCATTAATATTTAAAGAGGTAAGACATCACTAAGTTCTAGGGAAACCACCAAACTAAGGATCTTAACTCACACAACCATGTGGAAGGACACACAAAATAAAAACAACAAAACACAAAAAGACATAACACAAGGGGTTGGTACTAAAAATAAAGGCTCCAAATCAACTAGTTGAAGAGACCTCGATGAACCAAATGTCTCAGCCACTAGTATCTTTCTTGGAATACTATTTCAATGGCACAAGTGGTCCCATAGGAAGATAACAAGTACATATCAAAGGTAAAACAAGGTTCCATGATCCAACCAGTTAGAAAAGCTATGAGATCATGGAAGAGAGAAAAATGAAATCATGGATGCCATAGGCTAGCAAGCTGTATTATTCTAGGTGATTTATGAGAGAAAGAGGAGGAAGAGTAGGAGATAGTCTATCAAGATGTGCTATGCTAATTCAACTCATCCAAAAGAGAGGTCGGTGCAAAGATGGAATAGATAGTCTAGCAAGTTGCATTATTCTAGTCAACCCCTCCAAAGATAACCAAAAAAGAATAGTTTACAAGGAGATACACCAAAAGAGGATTGTCCCAAGGAAATAATTGTCTCTAAAGGTAATATTATATGTAGTACAAAAAGATCCAAGGAAAGAATTACTTCCAATGAAAAGTGAAAAATGATTGTTCCAAGGAAAGCATTATCTCTAAGGAATTTGCAAAAGAATTTCACTAAGGAAAGAAGAATCTCTAGAGGAATCATGTAAAAAGGTGCTAAAAAAGGTAACCAAGGAAAGCATTGTCTCCAAGAAAATATGTGAAGGGATTTCCCCAAGGAAAGCACTATCTCCAAAGGAATCCTGTCATAAAGTGTAAAAATTTAACCAAGGAAGGCATTGTCTCCAAGGAAATATGAAAATGTATTGCCCCAAGGAAAGAATTGTCTCCAAAGGAATCATGTCATATAGTACAAAATATAATCAAGTAAATAATTGTCTCAAAGGAAATCTGATGCAGAGTGCAACAGTGGAAGGTTTGTCTTCTTAGTCCTTTGGGATCCAACTGCTCAAATTGCTGAGGTTTTCAATCAGACTTCAAGGACTACTTTACCACCTTTCTCTAATGGTAATACACCTCTAACAAGCCTTAAGACCAATCACCAGGTCCTAAAACACACTTCTTTCAACTTTTCACCAAGTTTCCTAGTCACTTCCCAAA
>MU226477.1:4249948-4264468 GCA_018584345.1 Thuja plicata
CTCAATTTGTGCATATCAAACACGGGCTACTCAAATTCCTATAATGCAGGACCAAATACATCCTAATATTTGGTCTGAAACTTGCAAGTATCACTCATCCCCTTTACCTTCTATCCTATAGCTTTTATAATATTAAAATACATTCTCAGAGCCTTCATTTTCATTGGGTTTTGTGCAAAATGGCTGGTATAGTCGCGAGCTATAACCCCATTTGCCCAAAACCCTGTTGGAAACTAGGTTTTCCTGGGTAGTGAGGAGTAAAAATGCGATATATTTCTCTAAAGACCTCCAAATTACGTCAAACCAAATGCATTCGAAAGATAGTTCAATCCAAAATCTTCCCCAACCATTAAAATGTTGCTACCAATCCGTACAGCCCGCGAAAAATCAGAAAAACAATGATTTTTAAGGAAAAAAATAGGGATTTTTATTGATTTCGAATGAAAAAGTTTACATCTGTCAACCTCTGCCCATGGGAAGGTTGTATCACACATATATAAGTGTTTTTCACCGATCAACTGTCTAATATTCAGTTGTAATCGGTTGAAACCCACTTGTTACAACTTCTAAGCACTTTTTGTAAAGTTGCTTAGCAACTTTTTATTGTTTTGACAACTTTTTGAATAAAAAGAAAACCTAAGGAATCTAGATTATCCTAGGACCTTATTTAGGTATAATAACCTATTTTCTAACACATTCCTAACTACTCTAAGCCAAATGTCCCATAGGTCCTAAGACTCAAGGTTTATAGAATCACCAATGAGCCTTAGGCCTTTACACATGGACCAATATCAACTTAATAACTACATCACAACCTAAATGATGATGATCCTCAACATGATTCATTAAGTGGAGATGAGTATGAATATAGTGCCATGCTCATGTAATGCCCCGACTGAAATAGTCTTGGATCAGTGAGTTGTTGGAGTGAGGGCTCTGCACCAAAATCCTCCATGTAATACACAAGGAGGCCACATATATGCCCCTCTCCTTAGGATGACAACATAAAGCTATGATTGCAAGGAAACGTGGAACAAGGATACCCACCTTCAACACCAAGGATATATCACTTAACCAAAAATGTATTCATAACCTTAGTGAAAGAGACATAATTATTTCTAAAGCCAAGGATAAATAATTTTGTAAAAAGATATTGTGCCACATGTGCAAAGGGATCCTTCAGAGGAAGAGGTCTATGTTCCAATACATCCACCTTGAAGAGGAGTTCTTGAACAAAAATAGAATCTCCAAGACCAAGAGAGGAAGGAGAAAAACAATTCACCTTTTAGCCCCCTATTTATAAGTAGGAAAAGTAAATTCTTAATGAAGGATGACACACTTTTGGCCCCCAAGTAAAGGAATTTGTTTATAATGGACATTCTTTTGCAAATAAGGAAGAGGTTGTGATGAAGGATACACACCTCTTGTATAAGAGATAAAAATCAACAAAGATATAATGGTGTAGCATCTAAAATTATAAGAACATAGAATTTTGGTCCTTAGCTAGGCCTTATTTTAGTGTCCAAGGCCTCCGTGACTATTATGCTTGATCATACCTCAATTTTGCACACATTTTTGAAATCCTCATCTCAAAATTGAACCTTGACTAAAATCTTGGCACTTTTTTCCTTATAACGGGCGACCTAGAGTGTAGGGGGAAACTTAGGTCAGCTCCTACATTGGAAGTCACCTTTGACATAATATTTGGGGCCCAAATTTGAATCAGAGGTTGGTATTTTTTATTTTAGGTAGGATTTCAATTTCATGTTGGCCTCCTTCAAGCTTTGAGCCCCAAAATGGCTAGGTAAGGTATAAGTGCATGGTTACCTCCCTCATTTTGGGATCCATCTTCAATCCACATCTATTAATCCTATAAAGACACATGAAATCAAGAAATTCAAGAAATCAAGCTTTCAAGGAGTACTCAACTTCAGTCAAGCATTCACGCATTCAAGCATGGATGATATGGAGTAATGTCTAGATCCTAGAATGTGTGAAGGCATTTATGTTTTTCCTATCTTAGATCTAAGGTCAAGACTACATCAAGATAAATTTCAAGGATCTTCATGAGGAATTTAATACTTGTGAAGGTATATCATCTTGTCAAGCCTCTTCTACTTACAACATTCTTTCTCCTTTATTGATGCAAGGAGGGTCAATGACTAGGGCCAAAAGCACTCCCATCTGCCAAACCAGCTTGCAGAATACAACACAGAAGATTTAAAACATAGAGAAGGAGAGGAGTAATATAATATTTCATATATTTACATCAGAATTCATACATGTCAGGTTGTAAGGCCTTCTCGGTTACGACCTAATACATTCAAAGTCTTTATAGAACTCTCATGCATGCAAGGTCACAAACCCTCGATCCAAATATTCTAACAGATTGTTACCTGCATTACCTAATCTAAGAACTGAACATTACTTTTATACAAAAGGCCACCAAAAAGGTTGGCCTCAAAAGATCCTAAAGATCCAACATAGGAAACAACGACCCAGGTTTAGGTCCACATGAATCCCAATGAGAGAACCCAACATTAATTATGCTATGGAAATTAAATGCACATGGAGGCCACAAGATCCAAAATCCAAAAAACAACTCGGTGAGAAAGAATAGCGAGCAACAAAGACCAATCAATGAAACCACCAAGTAGTCAAGAACAACCACCGAGACCCACCAGTGAAGCCAGCCTAAACAAGTGACCAAGCTTGATCGGTGAACCAACATCTTCAATTGACCAAACAAGAGTATTTAAGAGCACTTTACCAAGTTGTCTCCAACAAGTTACCAATCCCAAACAATCATATTTTTGGTTGATACAGGATTTCGAAGACCTAAGATGCTCCTGCATCAGACACTTGGGGTTAAAATAAATTATTCTTTGAATCATGAGTGCGTTACAACCTTAGTGGAAACCTAATCAGACTGAGTAATCAACGCAGAGTCTTCAATTGGTTTGTTTTTGCACTTTACCAATTATTTCATATAATTATTTCCTCTGGTGCTTCTGCCAATTCTTTCTTCCAAAATATGTTCAACTTCTTCTATCTATTTCTTAGGATAATCACTCAGCACTATCACGTCTTCATCAGGTTCATGATACTCATACAAATCTAAAATGTTGAATATAGGTGATATATCCATGTCCTCAGGTAATTCTATTTCATAAGCATTTCTACTGTCAAACTTCCTCAATATCTTGCAAGGACCAAATTTCTTCATCATCATTTTACCATATGTTCCAATAGGAAATCTACCTATCTTCAAATGAACCATAACTTCACCATCAATCTCAAAAGCCTTATATATTCTTGATCTATCTGCACTATCCTTTTATTTCCAATTACTTTTCTCCAACTTATGTTTCACTTCCTCATGCAATATTTTCCTAAACTCAACAAATTCTTCTCCTTTAGCACTTCTTTTCTCTTCTCTAGCTATATTTCTCAAATCTGATATACCTCTTAGTTTCATGCCAATAACAATTTGAAAAGGTGTCTTTTTAGTACTCATATTCACTGAATTATTATATGCAAACTCTACTTGTGATAACTTTAAATCCCAATTACTTAGAATCCATCAGTCTGTAGATGAAATGTAGAACTATACTTCAATTCAGTGTCCAGCATCTTCCAAAGTGTCTTCCAAAAATAGCCAACAAACTTACTATATCAGTCAGAGATGATACTCTTCAGTAATCTATGTAATCTAACAATCTCCTTGAAGAAAAGATCTGCTATATGTACTGCATCTGATGTTTTCCTACATGCTATAAAATCTATCATCTTAGAAAATCTATCCATCACAACTATAGAATCATTACCTCTCGCTATCCTCGGTAAGCCAAGAAAAAAATCCATGTTGATATCACTCCAAGGTTTCTCAAGAATAGAAATCAGTGTATACAAACCAATATTCTGACTTCTTTTGCAACTTGACAAACTCCCAAAATTTTCACAATTCTCTGAATATCCTTATACAACTGAGGCAAGAAATACCTTTTCTTAAGAAAAATTAATTTTTTATCAATACCAAAATGTCTAGCCAAACCACTACTATGTTTCTCCTTTATCAAATTGGTTCTAATTGATCCTCTCAATATACATAACTAAATACCTTTGAACACAATTTTCTCTTGAATGAAATAATCTTCATACGTTGATCTGACATAGGTGCTCTACACATTCTCCATTGCTCATAAAAATCAGAGTCATTTTCATACAAATTCTTTATATTATGAAAACCAAGAACCTGAATTCTCATTGCAGTTAACAAAGATCTTCTACTCAATGCATCAACAAATCAGTTAGAAACTCCACTCTTATGCTTTATCACAAATGTGAAACTCTGCAAATACACTACCCATTTCATGTGTCTCTGATTCAACTTATTCTGATGACCCAAATATTGTAAAGCCTTATGATCAGTATACAACACAAATTCACTCGGTACCAAATAATGTCTCCATTTATTTAATGCTTGATCAATGACATAGAATTATTAATTATACATAAAATATGTCCTCTTAGCATCATTCAACTTCTCACTAAATAAAGCAACATGTTTACCTTCTTGAGTCAACACAACTCCTATTGCACTGCCACTTGCATCACACTCAACTTAAAATACCTTATTGAAATCAGGTAAGGCTAGCACAGGTAATTCAAAAACCCTCTACTTCAACATCTCAAAACTCTTATCATCTCCATATGTCCACTTGCATTCTCTTTTGTCTCCTCTCATTATCTCAGTCATAGCATTACAAACAGAACTGAAATTCTTGATAAACTTTTCGTAAAAACTTGCTAATCCATGAATTGATCTTTACCTCACTGACATTATTAGGTGTAGGCCAATCAAGTATAACTTCAACCTTCTCAAGATCCATCTTCAAAACATCAGCTGAAATCACAAATCCTAAATACACAAGTTTGTCTTTGATGAAGGAATACTTTTAAAAATTAATCAGTAACTTTTCCTCTTTCAATCTCTATAACACTTGTCTTATATGCATCAAATGTTCTTATCTGATCTTACTTAATATTAGAATATCATCCAAATATACAATCATAAATTTACCTAATAATTTCTATAGAACCTCATTCATTAACCTCATAATAAAAAGTACTTGGTGCATTAGTTAAACCAAAAGGCATAACCAACCACTCATAGAAATCATCTTTTATCTTGAAAGCAATCTTCCATTTATCACCTTCTCTGATTTTGATATGATGATATCCAGTCTTCAAATCAATCTTAGTAAAATATTTTCCTCCACTCAAACAATCCATTATATCATCCATCCTCGGTATAGGAAATTGATACTTAACTATGATGTTGTTAATAGATCTTGAATTAGTACACATTCACCATTCTCCATTTTTCTTAGGTGCTAAAAAAAATGGTACTGCAAATGGACTCAAAATTTCTCTGACCAAATGTTTTTGCAAAAAGTCATTAACTTGTCGGTTGAGTTCTTCATTCTCAGTTGGTGTCAATCAGTGTGGTGCCTTGTTTGGAAAACTAGCTCCAGAAATTAGATCCATACAATGACTAATATCTCTCATCAGTGGAAAACCATTAGGTACATTATCTAAAATGATCTCCTTGTACTTGGTAAGCAACTTTTCAAC
Source organism: Thuja plicata (assembly GCA_018584345.1). Lineage (NCBI taxonomy): Eukaryota > Viridiplantae > Streptophyta > Pinopsida > Cupressales > Cupressaceae > Thuja > Thuja plicata. The sequence goes on from MU226477.1 coordinate 4,255,586, forward strand.
TTCCTCAGGAGTTTTATCTATTGTTTTCTCACTCAACTTGTGAGGAATCAAAGCACAACACACATCATTTCTCTTCAAATCCTTAACAAACTACCTACCTTCCATCAAACAAACTTTCATAGATGTGCATATCCCACCAAAAGATTCTTCAAATAAAGGTAATAATATTTGCCTCTTACCATCAACCCAAATAGTATACTTATTCAATCTTCCATCATGTATATCATGTCTATCATATTGCCACAGTCTACCCATTAAAATATGACAATAATCCATAGGCACAATATCACACAATACCTTATCATAATATTTTCCAATTTTTAGATTCACAAAACATTGTTCACTCACCATAAGTGTATACTCATCCTTGATACATGAAATATCATAGGGCTTTGGGTGCTTCATCCTTTCCAAATCCAATTTGGTGACCATCTCCTCAGATGCCAGATTCTCCGAGCTTCCACTATCAACAATTACTTTCCAAACTTTGTCTGCAACTCTGCATTTGGTCTTGAAAAAACTCTTTCTTACTCGATCTTGCTTATTATTCTCACTCCATAATATCCTTCTGACCATTAGGTTTCCTTACTTCTCAGGTTCATTCAGTGACTCTTCTTGCACCAATGTATTTTTTCTACTACTGAGTTTCTTTCTTGCATGTGTACACTCAAATAACCTATGTTCTTCTTCTCCACAATTGTAACAAGTTCCTTGGAATCCTCTTCTATTATATCCACCTTAGGAGTAGTTTCCTCTTCCATAGAATGAACTTCCACCTTTCCACTTAGTCTTTCCTTTATCTTGACATTTTTTTTTATTTGCCTTGTCCTGATCATAACATATATCATTCATTGTCAAATCCTTAACAAAATTTCTACCTTCCATCAAATAAACTTTCACAGATGTACATATCTCACCAAAAGATTCTTCAACCAAAGGTAATAAAATTTGTTTCTTACCATCAACCCAAATAGTATATTTTTTCACTCTTCCATCATGTATAACATGTCTATCATATTCCCAAGGTAGACCCAATAAAATATGACAAAAATCCATTGGCATAATATCATACACAACCTTATCATAATACTTTCCAATTTTCAGATTCACAAAACATTGTTCACTCACCATTAATGTATGCTCATCCTTGATGCATGAAATCTGATAGGGCTTCAGGTGATTCATTCTTTCCAACTGCAACTTAGTGACCATCTCCTCCAATGTCAGATTCTCTGAGCTTCCACTATCAACAATTACCTTCCAAACTTTGTTTGCAACTCTGCATCTGGTCTTGAACAAAATTTTCCTTACAAGATCTTTCTTATTATTCTCACTCCATAATATTCTTTTGACCATTATATTTCCTTCCTTCTTAGGTTCATTTGGTGAGTTTTCTTGCACCAAAGAATTTATTCTACTATCAATTTTATTGCTTGCATGTGACCACATTTGTAACAAGTTCCTTGGAACCCTCTTCTGCTATATCCACCTTGGGAGTGGTTGCCTCTTCCTCTGAATGAGCTTCCACTTTTCCACTCATTCTTTCCTTTTTCTTGTCCTGATTAGATCTACTATTTTCACCATAAGATCTACCTCTTCCTCTAGGGAATCTACCACCTCTTCCTCTTTGTTTTTGTTCAATTTCTCCTCAGCTTTTAGGAAAAATTGATAAGCCTCTTCAATGCTCTCCATCTTTACCAAGATGATCTCATCTTGTATAGAACTCCTTAACCCATTCAGATATCTTGCTATTCTTTCCACCTCATCTTTAACATGTCTAGATCTGATATCTAATCTATAAAATTCCTCGGTGTAATATTTCATAGAGCTATCTTTTTGCTTCAAAATTTGCATTCTCCTAACTAGGTTAATCTAGTAATCACAAGGTAGAAACTTGCCTTTCAACTTATTTATCATCTTATCCCATAACTTAATCTTTTCTTTTCCTTTCTTCTTTCGATCCAATTACAAATTCTCCCACAAAAAGGATGCATGAAATTTCAACTTTGTGCTTGCAATATTCACCTTTTTCTCCTCTGTTATGTTCTCATACTCAAAGTATTTCTCCATTTCGGTTATCCAGTCTATCAATTCATCTGAATCCAACTTTCCACTATACCCAGGAGGATTAAACTGAGGTGTGGAATTCAAACTTGTCAATGCTTGTAGGAATATTTCTTATTCCCGGTCCATCACAGGTGCAGGTGTGGCTTCTCCCTACACTTCCTCAAATTCATCATCACTAACATCCTTGAGATGTCTCCCTTGACATTGGGCTGTCTCAGCAACTTCTAATCTTGAAAAAATCTGTCTTAGCATATCAGCTAAGTTTGGATCTGCATTTCCTCTCCCATGAACCATCTTGAAACCCTTTGCAATTGTAGGTCAGATCACAATCTTCTACCCCACAAAAAATCAACTAGGATTTACAAGAAGGAACCTCAGATCTAACCTTTCTCTGATACCACCTTATGCGAGGGTCAAAAACTAGGGCCAAGAGCACTCCCAACTCCAAAAATAGCTTGCAAAATACAACACAGAAGATTTAAAACACAAAGAAGGAGAGGAGGAATACAATATTTCATATATTTAGATCAAACTTCATACATGTCAGGTTATAAGGCCTTCCTGGTTATGACCAAATACATTCAAAGTATTTATAGAATAGTTCTCATGCATGCGAGGTCACAAACCATCGATCCAAATCTTCTAACTAACTATTACCTACACTGCCTAATATAAGAAATGAACATTACTTTTATACATAAGGTCACAAAAAATGTTGGCCTCAAAAGATCCAACATAGGAAACAACAATGACCCATATTTAGGTCCACACGAATCCCAATGAGAGACCCTAATGTTAATTACACTACAAAAATTAAATGCACATGTCGGCCACAAGACCCAACATCCAAAAACCAACTTAGTGAGAAATACTACTAAGCGACAAAGACCAATCAATGAAACCATCGAGAAGTCAAGAAGAACCAATGAGACCCGCCGGTGAAGCTAGAAAAAACAAATAACTGAGCTTGATCGGTGAACCAACATCTTTGATACCTCCTAAAGAAATGAGGGTACGCAACTAGGGCCAAAAGCACTCCTAGCTACCAAACAAGCTTGCATAATACAACATGGAAGCTTTAAAACATAGAGAAGGAGAGGAGGAATACAATATTTCATATATTTACCTCAAACTTCATACATGTTGGGCTTTAAGCCCTTCCTGGTTCCATCCAAATACATTCAAAATCTTTACAAAATATTTCTCATGCATGCAAGGTCACAAACCCTCAATCCAAATCTTCTAACTAACTATTACCTACACTACCTAATCTAAGAACTGAACATTACTTTTATACAAAAGGCCACTGAAAAGGTTGTCCTCAAAATCTCCTAAAGATCAAATATAGGAAATAGAAATGAGCCAGATTTAGGTGCACATGAATCCCAATGAGATACCCCAACATTAATTATGCTAGAAATTAAATGCACATGTCAGCCAGAAGATCCAACATCCAAAAACCAACTCGGTGAGAAAGACATCAAGCAACAAAGACCAATTGGTGAAATCACCAAGCAAACAAGAACAAACAAAGAGACCCACCGATGAAGCCAGCCAAAACACGTAACTAAGCTTGATCGGTGAACCAACATCTTCAACCGACCAAACAAGAGAGGTTACCAAGCACTTTATCGAGAAGTCTCCAACAAGCTTCCGAGCCCAAACAATCATATTTTTGGTTGATATAGCATTGAAAAGACCCAAGATGCTCCTGTATCATTTATGCAATTTCAATTCAATTTCAAGGTTAGTTCCTATATAGGGGTTTGACTGAAGGAAATCTTTTTCTTCCAACATTCCCTCATTTTTTGTGTGTAGGGGACAGGTGACAAAGTTACAGATTTGTCTATAGGAAGATTTGACAGTCTGCTTTAAATACCTTGCCTCATCACTTTTTGCGAGAGAAGGGATATCTCCCATAAGTAGGGGCGATTTCAGTTCCCTATACTCTCTAGTTCACCCCTGATAGACATTTTGGGTTGAAAATTTATGTGCAGTTTAGTTACAACATCTATTACCTAGATCTGGTCCCATAATTTATAGTTTTTTCTTCATTACATCCTATATCATCCTACTTCCATCATTTCAAATTGCATTAATCATCCTTTACACTCTTATCAAAGGAGGAAACCCCTTACACCCATTCAACACTTGAGTTCTTTGAAGCTTGGTGGGTACTTCCCCCTTCCTAATGTAATGTGAGAGAGATGGAATTTGGGTGTGATGCTTCCTAGTTTGATTGACCATCCTAGTGAAAATTCTCCCTTCATCCAATATTTCCATTAATTTTTCTTTCATTACATTTTTGTGAACCCAACATCCTTAGATTTCAATTCTGATTTGGTGTTTAGATTAGATTTGCATTACATTTTGAATTATTAAGGTTTATTTTATGCATTTCATTAGCTTTTATGTGAAATAATTATGATACATTAAGTCTTGTTTTGCATAAAATTGATGAATATTTGAATGATCTCTATCTTTTTGTTTTAGATCTGATTTATATTTACTTAATAAAATATTTAAATGATCAATGGGATACTAGTTTGTATTGTTTATACATTTCTTTCCTTCATTTCTCTATGTATGAGTGTCATAACCTTAAACCTACATATAACATACCTATGAGAGGAAGTTTTAGATTTATGGTTTCTGTACTGTGGAAAAAGGGGAGCAATGTAAAATAGGGAAAATCACCTCCCTTCTCTACAATTGTACATTAGGACAGAAAATACCCCCAATAGGCTCAAGAGTTGACTTAAGCACTGAATGGGGATACTATTTTTCCTTCACTAAGAATGTGATTGTTTGATGATAGGAAATTAGGGATGATAAGATGATGTAATGTAAATAAATAACTAGAAAAGTTACTAAAAAACTAGTAAAAAAAAGATGTAACAAACAAACAATAAGCTGAAACTGATAGAAGAAGAAACTAGAAGATGAAATTTACTTGTGACACAATTTTGAGCTCAAAATGACAAGAACGTGGTGACAATGGTGATCTGTTCCTGGAACATGAGGGAAGTGGCAACATGTTCCCAGTGGTTTTGGCTAAAATTTTCATAGACCATCTGACTATACCTATTCTACCCAGATCTAATCCAACAACTCTATAACTCAGTTTTGCACACAAAAAAATGGAGAAGAAGGTTGAAAAATGGTTTTTCTTGGTCAAACCCATGTTTAGGAATCAACCTTGAAATAAAATAAAATAAATCATGATGTCATGTTGCAAAGGATAGATCTATAAAATGAAGCATATCATACCTTGTAGATGCAAATATTTATTTGAATGTGATCAAATATGTTAATGTAGTAGCTTTCAATAACCACAAAAGCCCAAAAGGAAATCATGCAAGACAAAACCTCATGTAGTAGATGTTATAATTCACCACAATGTTTGATTGAGGATAAATAAGGAGAAGAATTGAGTGGATGTGGATGAATATGGATCTCCTTCCTTGATAGAAAACTCCTTTGATTGGCCTCCAATGGGGGAAAGAAGCTATATCTATGGAAGTAAACACCTTGATTTTCTTGAAAAGAAAGAAGACTTGGATACTTGAACTTGATGGATCTTGATTTTATCGATTGACAACAACTATTACACTTGTAAAATATTCATCATGAATGCTAATAATGGATGATGGATGAAAAAATGAGGAGAGATAGAGAGTATATATGCATCTCACATCATTTCAAGGGTTTAGAATTAAGTTGGCCGACCATGACACTAGATCTCTCCCCAAAGTCTTGGCATGGGTCTCTGGGCCAAATTTTGGGCCCCATTCTCCTAGAACATGTCGGTAATGGAAACATCTCCCAAAAACATATCTCCCGATGGAAAAATTTACCTAGGAGAATGATCCAAGATTCGATCTAGGTGCCAAAGATATAGGGTATGTGCGAGATTTTCAATTACAGCTCATTCTGGGGTCAAAGAAGACCATGAAGGCCAAAAGTAAGCACATAGGGCCTAGGTGAGGAAATGATTTATGAGATTGGAGGAAGAGAAGCACACTTAGAAATAAGGCCTAGCTTTGATTTTAAGAAAGATTGAAAGGAATACAGGAACCATAGTTGAATTTAGGTACCCTTTAAGTGCCATATGAGGTCCTACCATATAAAATACACTAAAGTAGGAACCAAATAATCCTTAAATTGTACACAAATTAGGTCCTTACAATTTAGGATGGTACAAATTTCTTTATGGTGTTGATTCTGAGTCCTCTAATGTATTTTATAGGAATGTAGATGATACCTCTATGCTTTCGAATGACATACCTACTATTGTTGAGAATCCCTCTTCCCATTCTTCTCATGATGATGATTAATATTTAAGAGTGTCTCCCACTGAAGTAAAAATATTTCTCGTGATTTTGAAATGATTGAGTAATGGTTAGGAAAATAACATTCTAATAGTGAGTAAATCCACCAAATGAAAGGATTGAGGAAGTTTATTCACAATGATGAACACGATATTGATTTATTGCGTGACATATCCCATCTTATTGATGAAAATATTAAAACTATGAAAAGTTGTGCTGAAGATCTTAATCTTCATACTCATACGACCAATTCTAAGAGTTATAATTATATTCCAACATCCTTATCTAATGTTCCTACATATACTCCATCTATGCAAAACATCAATCCTAGACATGCTAGTCTTGGAGGTATTCCTAATCCTACCATTCCTCCTCCTATGAGTGTTCCATGTATTTCCCAACTATCATTAATACCAACTTACCATAATTAACCACTTTCATATTCCAATGATCCCTCCATTTCATGTAATATTCAAAATCCTTCACTTTGACACATGTCCAATACCAACATATCTACTAAAGTCACCATTATAGCAACCTTACCCAAAGTGTTTCATCCTTACAACAACTTGTTTTAATAACCTAATACAAACTCAATATTACTAATTGTGACATTTATAGCCCTTTTTCCCTTGATATAATTCATGACATTATCCCTCAATACATGGAAATACCTTGCTTGGAGACATATAATGGAAAAGGCGATCCCTTGACTCATGTGAAAATATTTCAAAACTTGTGTAGTGACTTATCTAACAATCGTAGACTTATGGCTAAATTTTTTATTAGGATATTTAGAGAAAAGGCCTTATAATGGTTTTGTTCGTCATCTCCTTATTATATTGAATTGTTTCAAAAAAATACTAATGCTTTCATTCAACAGTTTCAAAATAATATTGGCCCTCATATTTCTTAACTGATTTGCTTCATTGTAAACAAGGTGTTAAGAAAAAATTGATTGATTTTATTGGTAGATTTAAACATTTGCATGCTCAAATTTATTTCATGTGCCTAATATGGATGTTCAATGCATTTTCATTTATAATTTGCAAAAATATAATAAATATAAGCTACTCTTTTTTGAGTTTACTTCTTTTATCCAATTTTCTACAATGCTTCATAATTATAATCTTCAGATGAGCTAGTCTGAGTCATCCACTCCAATGGCTCCAGTTGATAAGAGTGGTGCCTCTCAACACTCATCTAAAAAGTTCCAAAAAACCAACAAAGGTTTTATCAACATCAAAAATTATTCCAACAATGTTAATATACAAGTGGTAGCTGTAACATCAAGTATGGCTACTTTGTCATTCATGTTTAAACCAACTCATGATTTTACATCTCTTTCTAAATGTTTGCATAATGTTATGTTGAAATTTCTTAATGATAATATTTTTAAACTTCCTCCCGTCAAATCAATTCACCCTTCCAAAATATTTCCAGCTTCCCATGATCCCAAAGCCTTTTGTCAATACCATCATCAACCTAGCCATGATGCTAACAAGTTTTTTCGTTTGAATACTATTATTCAAGACCTCATAGATAAAAATACCATCACTATTGAGGGTGTGAATGATAAAAGAAATAAATTTTGCAACCCCTAACCAAAATTTTCAAATCTACATCGATCCTTTTCCTTCACATTTTACCAATAGCATTGAGCATACCACATTAACTTCTTCAAATATTGTTGTGCCTCATGAGCCCACCACTATGGATCCTAATAATGTGTGTAGTGAGGCCAATAATTTTGTCAATCTCATTGATCAACCCAAACCGAAACCTAAACCTCAATCTAAACCTGATATTTTGATTACATTTTATCCTAAGGAGACTATTAAGGCATATGATGGTCCTCTTTATATTTCCACAAAGACTAATGATAACTTCTCTAGAGGAGTGCTTGATGACATTAATTTTTCCATTAGTACACTTAGTAAAAAACATTTATAGAGATCACCGACAGACTACAGAGATCACCGGAAGACTACAAGTATTACCGGCAAACAATGAGCATACCTGACAGAACACAAAGGTCATGAAAAATGCTAAGTATGGAATTGAGAAGCATCACCGACGACTACAAGCATCACCGACGACACATTTTTTAGAATAAAACTCACAGAACAGAAAAGGCATACCCAATGACCAGTTCAAGAAAGGAACACTGACGACAAAGAAAACCGACCGTCAGAACCGACAGTCAGTTAGAGAACCCGCAAATTGTGGATCTGAGTTTTACACGTCAAATAAAGCAATGTAATTCTATTTATAGAGTTTTAATTTTTTTTAAATGATAACTTAAGGGTCAAGCAAGCTTTATGTAAATGTTTTAAATCATCCTAATGGATCTAAAAAATATCTAACTAAAGATCAAGGTCAAGTTGTAAACCTTGGATCTAGAGTTAACTTGCGAAGCGTGAATCAAGAATTGAGCCAAACACTAGTATAAATAGATGTTCAAATCAATTGTGAGTAATGAATT
>MU226477.1:4287430-4311608 GCA_018584345.1 Thuja plicata
TACCTTTTCCTTTCTTTTCTCTTCTAGCAATCATAGCTATGATTTCTTCAAGTTCTTCATCAACTTCTTCTTTCTCATTGTGACTGGAGGTGTGTAAGGATTTATTACCATGGACTGTGGCTTTGAAGGTTGTTTCACTTTTAGGTTCAGTCTTTAATCTTGATATCTCAAATGTAGAGATTTTGCTGATTAGAGTCTCTCTCTTGAAGTTTTGTGAGAATTGCATAGTTTCCTCTAGAATACTAATCTTGATTTCATAGTCTAATGTCAAAGTACTTAACAATTTATCCATTATATCTTCTTCTAATATTTCACCACCATTGTTCCTGATTCTGGATACTGCTTCATTTATCCTTTGATTATAAGCTCTAATGTCTTCTTCCGGTAACATCTCAAGACTGTTGTATTTCTTCTTCCATGTCTTCCTGCATGCATTTTTTGCTTGAACATCTCCTTCAAACATGTCTTCTAAATACTTCCATATGGTATATGCTTTGTTAATCTTCTTGATTTCTGAAAATTCACTGTTAGATAAGGCACTGATTAGGGATTCTTTAGCAATTGCATTATTGGTAAATGTTTCCTTTTGTCTATTAGTAGCATCATCCTTTGCAAGGTCTTTCAGAGATGGAATTAAAACCTCTTGTGTGGCAATTTCAAAGATCTCAAATCCAATGCACTGTAGATGTGTTATCATTTTTTTTTCCAATCCAAATAGTTCTCTCCATCGAACTTAGGGCTTTCTTGTCTGAAGTAAGACATCTTGATCTTCCTTAAGCTGTTAGGCTTCTTCTCCAAGGCACTTGGCTCTGATACCAATTGTTAGAATAGTCCCAAAGGATAACTAAGAGGGGGGGGGGCTGAATTAGTTATTTCAATCACTTTTTACTTCTTTAACATTAGTGCACAACAAAGTAAATGCATAATCAGATAACACATTACTCAACACACAATTTGATTACGGGGAAACCAAATGGTAAAAAACCCGATGGGAATTAGCATCCACAATAAACTATACTTGTTTGTAGTAATCCCTGTTAGAAGATATTTCAACCCTGTTAGGATTTGTACAATACAATGCAATAATTATAGTGACCTGGTTAAGGGTCGGACCCTGTTAAGAGTCTTTTATAAATAACCCTATTAGGGGTGGTGGACTCACTGTCCAAAAGCTCACTACTTGATGGTGAAGGCTACAACCTTCTGAATAATAGATATGCACTATATCTGATGATGAACTATAGAGTAGACCTATTGTCTTGATCAGTTCCAGTATATTACAATCTTTCACTTCTTCTTCACATAGATCCTTGATGAATGAACCAACTCTGATAATCTGCTCTGTACATCTTTCTTTTCATTTTGTATCATTCACACTTGGTGTATCACAATTGAACTACTATAAGTATCTTCTCCAAATTATAAGGTCATGTCGGATCTTAAAAAAACACTTCATCAATATCTTATTTGGCTTAACTAAGCACGCAAACAATATTAAGTCCACGCAAGTCAATGCTGAATAGACGCGACGCTTCACTGAGTCGGCCTCACCAAATTAACCATAACTTTGCAATCATCTTGAAACACGTTTGGTGCCTTTGGATTTGTATCATCAAATCATAACTAAACATGAATATACACATGTATATCCTGAAGATATGTGCAACTCATGTAACATGTTATATACGTCGGCCCTAAATAGTTATGCTTCCAAAACTGTAACTGCTAATAATAGAATTGCATAACTTTACTGAAACATCATATCTGGGTTTGTGTGTATGAAAATAACATAATAAACATGTAAAAAACATGTATCTATCCACGCAAGTCTTCATGTCATCATTCAGATAGGTTCATATAGAATTACTACTATGTATTATATGTTGTCATCAATGACAAACATACAATCAATCAACTGCTCTGAATCAAATCTCCAACATAAAATACTTGCTACCAAGGAGAATTGTATATCCCACCCCAATTCAGATCCCCTCTTCAAACTAAATAGATCAGTGTCCTAAAAATTACAAGAGGCAGATCGATTGACTGAAAATGAAGTGGTAAGCCCACAACAAGATAAATCATGATTAGAACTCGAAGGTGAACTTTACAAAATACATCCTAATTGGGGGCAGCTAATCACTAATGCTCACATACTAGATCTACCCCACTTCATGATAACAAGGGTACACACAATCAAGGTATCTCCATCCCACCTTACGTCCATACAAGAAGGAGAAGAGAAAGCCATAGTGCAATAAAATGAAGATGACCAAGAAGAAGAAGGAAACTCTAGTGAAGATGAGGGAGTCTTCATGACCATAACATGGTACCTAGGTAGGTCTGATGATAGTTAGACTGATTCTCATGAATACAAGTTTGGTCAAGGTACAAAGAATGACCTATAGGGAAGGCATCCTAACTAGGGGGAATGATTTGCTCCTACTCATGTCCTAGATATACCTCATTCTATAGAAACAAGTTCCAATGAATATGAATGGGATTCTTTCTCAGATGCCACAGTAGATATTGAAGTTGATGTCATCCATAAACATGCACCTCAATTTTAACAAGGGGAGAGTTCCAATACCATGTAAAAAAAAAAATTCCCCAAACAATCAATTGGAACTTTGGGAATGATGCCAGAGATCCCAATATGGGAACTGGACCCATGTCAAGAATTGAGATGGTCCCTATGAGAACTTTCCTTGAGCAGATGGCTACAAAAGAGGAGAATCAAAATGCTAGTGTTTGATCAAACGGGGTAGATCCACAAGATACTAAAAAATAATCTAATAGTGGGGTTAGGATGCTTTATAGTCTAGGAAGTCCTTCAGAGAGTAATGTAATATATCTTCTCTTACCCATTGAAAGACTTGATCATTATAACGTGGTACTATCTTTAGAATCTATTGGATCTTTATCCATAATTCATCATAATCTTATTGAGTGGGATCCAAGTGAGCCCTTAAACCTAGTCTCTTCTCCAAATGACTATACTCTGGCATGTTACCTAAATGCTATTGAGCCCCTCACCTCTTTCACTAGTGCAACAAGGGTAAACATGATAGAGGGGCATATCAAGTTTCTCAGTCTTAAAAATAAAAATAAAAAGAAAAAGAAAAAGAGGTCTGGTGGAAAAAACCACTTGGTGGCAGTGTCAGGACCCAAAATAGTAAAAATGAATGATGCATCTAATGGTGAAAACCTCCTAGAGGTGCCAGAGGATGGGAAACTTGATATCTTTCTTGATGAATTTCAGGAGCGGTCTTCAATGCTTATTGATCCTACCCAACTAGTCAATCTGGAAATAATAGAATTGCCTCAACTGATATAACTGGCATAGTCCTTTTCTAAAAAAGAAAAACATCAGTTCACTCAATTTTTTATGAGAAAAAAGGTCAACTTTGCATGGTCCTACTCAGACATGCCAAGACTGGATACAGATTTGATCATGCATCATTTGTAAAAAAAAAGCTTAGGAAGATGCATCCCCATGTGACACTATTGGTCAAAGTTGAGCTATAAAAGTTATTAAAAGCATAATTCATTAGAGCTATAACATACGCTGACTAGATCTCAAACATTGTGCCTATTTCTAAGACTGATAAATCAATCTGAGTCTATACAAATTTATAGGATTTAAACAAAGCTTATCCAAAATATGATTTCCCACTTCCCAACATGTACATGATTGTGGATCTTATAGTAGGATATGAAATGTATTCTCTCATGGATGGCTTCTCAGGATATAATTAGTTCAATATAGCACCTGAAGATGAGGAAAAGAAAATTTTTATGTGTGCTTGGGGCACATTCTATTGGAATATTATGCCTTTTAGTTTCAAAAATGTAAGAGAAACAAACTATAGGGCTATGAAAACCATATTCCACGACATGATGCATAAGAATATGGAGGACTATGTCAACGAAACTTTGGCAAAATCAGCAAAGAGAATTACACACTTGGTTGACTTGGAGAAAATCTTTAACATGATGGAACAATTCAAACTAAGGCTAAATCCAAAAAAGTGTTTCTTTGGTGTGTTATCAAGAAAAATCATTGGGTACATTGTCTTGGTGAAAGGAATTGAAGTTGATCCAGAAAAAGTAGCAACATTTATGGAAATGCAACCACCAAGAAATATCAGCCAACTCATAACATTACAAGGAAAGCTATAGTCAACCAGGAGGTTTATCTCATAGCTAGCAGATAAAGCCCAACCCTTCACAAAAACAATAGATAAGGGCATACAATTTAAGTGGGATGAAGGATGTGAAAAGCACTTTCAATAGATCAAAGAGTACCTAGAAAACCTGCCTCTCTTGATGGCACCAATACCAAGAAAACCTCTCCTACTATATATTTAAGCTACCAAAACATCACTTGGAGCTTTACTAGCACAACATGATGAAACATGAAAGAAAAGAGAAATTTACTACATAATAAAGTCAATGGTTTCCTATGAACACAATTACACTATTATTGAAAAATCTTATTTAGCGGTGGTATTTTATTCACAAAATATCCGACATTACATGCTCGCACATTTTGTCAAGATGATTGAAAAAATAGATCCTTTAAAGTACTTTTTAAACAAGGCAACTCTGACTGATTGAGTATAAAAATGGGTGATGATACTCAACAAATTTGACATTAAATACATAGACAAAAAATATATGAAAGGACAAGTCATTGCTGATCATCTGGCAGACGCTCCTCTTCAAGATGGTAAATCACCAATCATAGAATTTCCCAATGAAGCTATCCTACATCTAACAGAAAACTAATGGAAAATCTTCTTTGATGGATCTTTCACACAGAAAGGTTTTTGAACTGGCATGCTCTTTATAATGCCTCAAGGATACAAAATTCCCAAAGCATCTTGGACAAACAACATAGATGATTATGAAGATTTGGAAAATGGAATAAATGTTACAAGTAGTGGTTGTTGTTGCACCAAAAGATTGTACTTTTAATGCCCGATACAATCACTAGACTTATAGAAGACACATGAGGTTGTTAAACTATGTCATGAATCCCATGAGGGACTATGGCCCACTGCCAACAATCCCCCTCCCAGCGTCACTCACCGTGGTTTGTGTAATTCAAACCTATGACCAAGCTCTGATACTATTTGTTACAAGTAGTGGTTGTTGTTGCACAAAAAGGTCAACCTTTAATTGCTTGATACAACTACTAGACTTATAGAAGATGCAAGAGGCTATTAAACCATGTCACAAATTGTGCAAGAGATGTTGGCCCATTGCCAACACTAAAGTTATCTATCGAATGGAAAATCACAAAACTACACGTCTATAGGTATTCTCAGTTAGTGATCAATAAAGTGAAAAATAAATACCAAACCAAAGATGAGAAGCTTACACCCTATAAAAGGATGGTGGATGATCTAAAGAATTACTTTGTCTTTATCACCTTTCAGAAAATACCAAGGGAAGAAAACAAGGTAGCTGGTGCTATGGCTACTTTGGCTTCAATGTTATAGTTAGAAGAGCATCAATTTTTCTATGACTTCCTGCTGGAAGAAATCCCCTTTCCAACCTATGATTCCCTAGAATCCCAAATAGTATGTTAAATTATGGGCATTAAATCCTCTCAATATAGCCAAATATACTTCTACCTATGTAACCAAATAATTCTTGATGTCCTATCTTGAAATGAGAATAGACACCTTATAAGGAATGCCACGTGTTATCTCATCATAGCTAACAATTTGTATAGACGAGGTCTAGATGGTACTCTCCTTAGGTGTCTAGAACGTGAAGATTCTGAACATGTACTAAAGGAAGTCCACGAAGGTATTTTTGGGTCTCATTCAAATGGTATTTCATTGGATAAGAAACTCCTAAGGGTGGGGTACTATTGGCCTTCCATGGAGAAAGATTCTAGTCAGATTACCAAAAAATTCCAACTACACAATGACCTAATCCACGCTCCTGCTTGAGAGTTGTTACCTTTCATCACACACTAGCCATTCCAATAATTGGTCTTTGACTTGGTAGGGAAAATATATCCCTCCTCATCTAGTGGACATAAATTTATCATTACAACCATTGAATATTTCACAAAGTTGATCGAAGCAGTCCCATTTATCAAAGCAATCGATAAACAAGTATCAATATTTATCTTTAACTACATCATTTGCAGGTATGTGATACCTTCCTCAATTATAAAAGACAATGGGGGAAAGTTTAAAAACAAGGATGTGGATGAATTGTGTGAGAATTTCAAAATCACCCAGCACTATTCCTCTATCTACTATCCTCAAGGGAATGGACAGGCTGAAGCATTAAAAAAAACATATTGAAAATCTTGCATAGGACAATAAGTAAGTTGGGAAAAGACTGGCATCTCCAATTAAATCTAGATTTGTGGACTTATCAAAATAACATCAGAACACCTACAAGGGAAATACCATTTTTGTTGGTATATGGCGTAGAAGTAGTACTTCCTATCAAGGTAGAGATACCATCACTGAGAGTCTCTTTATAGGGACTTATAATATATGAAGATTACTGGATTTCCAGAATCTAAGAGTTAGAACTATTTGAAAGAAAAGGAAAGAAGAATTTTAACATCTAAGGGTCTATCAAAAAAGGATGTCTAGAGGTTATAATAAGAAATTAAGATAAAGAGAATTTTAGGTTGGTGATCTTGTACTTAGAGAAAATCCAAAGAATCAATAGCATCACAAACAAAAGGGAAAATTTGAACCCAATTGGCTGTGTGCCTTCGTGCTTACTATAGCATTTGGCTATAGAGCCTATGAACTATCAAATCCAAAAGGGGAGACATTCATTTATCCCATCAACATAATCCACTTGAATTTTTTATACAACTAGACATTCTGAGCAGTTCCTGTACAGTGAAAATGGTCCTAAAAAAATCCCCAAAACAACAAAAATTAGAAATGCCAATTTTTTTTGGAAAAAGTGCTGAAAAATGATCATCCTAGTGAAACATTGGCAAACAGGTTCCTTGATGGATCAACAAAAAAAGTGAAAAAGAGAAAAAAATCAAAAAAATCAAAAAAGGAAAAAATAAAAAAATTGAAAAAGAAAAAAGTGCCTTGGTGAAAACCTGGTAAACAGGTGCCTTGGTAGAAAAAATAACAATTCTTCCAAGTGGTGAAAACCTAAAAAACAAGAATCACTTGTAACTAGCACTCCCTCTATCAATGCGTAGCTTGACTATCTCGCATATAGAGGACTCAACTTGCTTTGTTTCACTTAAAAACTCTTAGTCACTTTCATGACCTTGTGCAAACCATCTCAAACATTGACTTAACATCATTGCTTGGAATTGGTCAATATCTTAGTCTTACAGGATTATTCCTCACTAAGAGAAATCTCCTAGCAATTTTGAGGAAACAAATTCAACATCTTGTTAGTCATCCTAGCGAATTAACATTAGTTATCCTAGTCTTTCAGCCATGGTACAATTTTCCACTGACACCATGGTGTTTTTCAATACCTTGATCAAACAGTGTTTCTCAATACAACCTATTTGGACACATCTTTTTTATTTAACACACATCAAAAATATATCAATGCGCTTAAATCTTGGCTTAATAACACTCAAGAACACAAAAGTGTTTTTCAACACTAACACCTAGAAGCACAATGGTGTTTCTAAACATCTTGCATAGACAAAATCATAACAATCAAAACTTTTTGAAGATATGTGGAATATTTTCTTGAATGTTGTCTATTCTCAATGGTTTTCATACTCTTTTCTTTGATTGTTTATTGTTGGTGTGGTCCTGATGATCTTGTAATGTCAAATAAATTGGGTGTCTGTGATAAGAGCCTCCACAGTAAGGTGGATAAGCCTCACATACCCCGCATCCATTTATTTGTACATAAAGATGAGGTCAAGACTTTCTCCTTGATTGCTAATCTGCCTGTTACGCAAGAATGCACTCATTGTTATCTTGGCTCTAAATGCCTCGATACTTGTGTACCCTTATAGTGTCAACTAGGAACAATGTTTAGGTCATCCTAGTTATTATACCTTGATGCTTATATTAATTTCCCACATTTTATCAGATGAAAGTCATACTCATATCCTTATGGTCGTAGTGGAACTATTAAGAGTTGTATCGACTCTGATGTCCCCAAATGCTTGATGATGATAAACCGACTAAAGGAATTAGTGACTAGACTTGTGTGGTAGGCTACATTTCCTTCTTAGACTTGCATAACAACATTATGATGATAAGAAGATCTATCCTTCTAATGTTGAATCCTTCGTTGAAGTGATCAACTACATTTATCTTTTTAAGGTTATGTATCTGCAAGAAAGAGTTAGAGTCGACCAAGCAAGAATCACATCATCACAATTTTTAGAGAAAAAAATATCACGATAAGAGTATGTTACATATGAGAAAAAAGTAATATGATATTTTCATCCAAGATATGTGCAAGAGCTACTCAGAAAAATGATACAAGATGATAATCTACTTAGAAGTAATGCCTGAATGAGCAAAAGACAAAAAGGCATAAAAATAAAGACATCACGAATGAGCATGAATATATATATATATATATATATATATATAAGAAGTATCAAGGTTTACAAAAAGGTGCTTAGATAATCTCGAGTAAAATATACATCCTTGATACAAATGAATCATGTGTACAATCAATGTATCTCACAAAAAAATTAGAATGGGATGAAATAGAAGAGGGGAATGTCAAGACTCACTCCCTCCCTCACCCCCAGGGGAGGTGGGGGTACATCTTCTCTAGGTGGAGGGCACGCTCCCTCAGATCTTTCCAATTACTACCAATATGGAGGTACTTTCTACACTAAAGGAACTTCCACACTGTATACTGCCACGTAATAGGCTATCCTACTAGTCTTCTGAGTAACCTCATGCTGAAGAGCACCATGCTCAACTATAAACCCCTGGATCCTCTCATCTCACTCAGAAATAGTACAGTGTTTCTCTACCATTTTCCCCTGAGCTACTACTAATGAAATTTGTAGCCCTTGGATATGTACCCTCAAAGTACATATCACATCCTATGGGGTCTTCTCTCTTGGCACACCCTCCTCCTCACTGATTTGTGCATCCCTCCTCTTTCAGAGATGTCAAAATGCATCATAAAAAATGGGATCCAATTGTGCCTCACCCATCTCCTCATTTTCTGCACCTATGGGAGAAAGACCAAAACCTAAAGAACCTAAAGTACCCCCCTCTCCACACTGTCACTGTTGCCCAGCTATAAATCACACCTAGGTCTCCTCCTGCTCACCTAGCCATAGGAGCACTCTGCCCCCTACTTGCTACTCTCTGAGGGCCATCATCCTCATCAATATGTGGTACTCTCTTAGATGAATCTATGAATCTAGGAAAGGCCAAATGATGATTGAATTAATCTCTATACTGTGGCGTGACCCCTACATCAACCACATCCTCCAAGTAATCCCAAGATGACTGTTGCATCTATATAAGCTCCTGTAAAATGAGTATAGGTTGTAAACTCTTGATAGATTATTTGAGGTCGCCCATATTGCCTCAGTAGTTGGGAAAGGGAAAATCACTCAATAATGGTTGAAGTCCTCCTAATCGAAGGACATAAAATAAAAAAATATCTCCTTTGAGCCCTCCAATCGACCAAGCCTCAGTACCTCTATAAGGCCTCTAGAACACCACACTAAGGTCGTCTAGCTAATACCTCCAATAATCTGTCTTCCCTAAGTAGGGTTGCATGAGAAAACCTAGATACGTGTCTACAAAAGGCTAACCACCCTGTCATGGATCATCTATCATGGGCCTGCAAATGTGAAGGTGCTCCCATGCCCACACCTGTAAAACCTATACACCTATAGAAATACCCCTAGCATTGCGAAACACAACCTCATGCATCTCATGATACATCTATGCAAGGAGGCACTGACCCCAACCTAACTTCTTTGGCCTAAAAACAAGTCTCTCCAGAACCTGACCCCAACTACAGAGGAATCCCCGTTGACTCTTGCTTTCCATAATAAAACACATGATGAACCCCACCATGATGCAAGGAAGAGGATAATGTGCACCATATCGAATCACCATGTCATCCCAGGTGATTGCTCAATCTAGAATGGTATGATCATGAAAAACTTGGATGAGGGCCTGAATGCCAAGTTGAGGAGTTGTGTCATGCTCCACACGCTCTCCAGCAAATGGAATCCATAGAATCCTATATATATCCTTGGGAGTAATGGTCATCTCCCTGGTAGGCAAATTAAATATGTTATGGTCACTATGGAAAGGCTCTACCAAGCTTGTGAGCAATCTATGGTTCACATGGATATTTGGCTTATGGAGTAGCCAACCGAATCTGCACTCACCAAGATGACCTCTCTATGCATCTGAGAGATTCCTCACTAACCACATGGTTGGAGAATAAGTCAATCTAAAATGAATATCTGGTAACTGTTCCTGCAAAAGAAAAACAATGCAAAACCATCACTAATTGAGTAAAATCAGGCTAAAAATGTTGAGTACATGAATCATGGCAATTAGACAAGCTGAAAAATATGCCAAGAAATCTAAATTTATCAGCAAAAAATAATGAAATTTTATGTTAAAGACCTTGAAAAAGTTTGTTGTTTCCCATACAAAAAAATACAACAAAGGAGCATTGGCATGAAGACTTGTACTAGTTAGGAATAAGGATAGTACGACAAAATAGCTTGATACGACAAAACATATATCTAAATATGATAGAAGGGGGCAAGGATGAAGGTTCTTGTATGAGTACTGGGTCCTTCAAAGATGACAAAACCTATTGGCTAATATGATAATTTAATTTTTGGTAGTTTGGCATACGAACCCTCTCATTGGGCCATATGACAAACCAACCCACAGTTTGGAAAAAATGACTAAAAACTCAGAAAAATTCAATAAAAACATGCAAAAATGAAATTAACAAGGAAGTATTTTGACTACTCACTATAGGCAGGAAATTTTGGGGCCGGCTGTGCCTCCGCATGCACTCAAATCAATGATTGGACAGAGGGACCACCATTTTCTTTTCTCAGAAAAGGTTTTGAATTTTGAAGTGAGGAGTGAAAATGATTTGAAATGACCCCTTTTGGCTCTTATATAGGTTTTGACCTAATTTTCAAACTTTCTTTGATGAGCGCAAAAATCTCACCCTTAGCTAATTGGATAGTCCTCAATCCATTTTTGGTATCAAAATTAAAATTTAACAATATTTTGCTGGTCATAAATGCAAATTAACCTATTACTCAAATGCAGTTGATTTCTAATGCCTTCCTTGTAGGATTCCTCCTCAATATCATTCCTAATCAATAGAGTCATGTATTCTCTACTTCAATCCACAAATGTCAACCTCGATCAACCCAAGTCAACTCTCGGTCAACATTGGTAAAACAAACCTTAAACCATGCTCGAATCCAATTATTTTGCATCTATTCAGTTCATTCGATGTTTTCAAATCCATCACAATCATGCTTGTCACCCTAACCTCATTTCAATTTCCATCCCGAGGGGGCAATATCAATACATCAATAATTTGATTCAAATAAACAAGTTTAATCTCTAGGAGCATCAGAGCTCCATATCAAATCAAGATTCTTCGAAGTGATTTCATCACTTCATATGAATTCACTTGAATCCCTAGGGGCATATTTGTTTCATTGCACCCCATCAATCTAATAGCACCTCTTAATTAGGTAATTGGCTTCATCAAGACCCATATCAAGTCAATTATCCTGAAAAATCAATCGAATGATAGTTAATCCCATCACACCATATTAGGTTTATTAGTCATTTAAACCAATCTAGAATTGGGAAATCCTCTCTTGGGATGGATATTTAGTTTCACCACTTCACATCAATTTGGATATTTGAACCTTTCTATCAGTCTTTGCTCAAACAAGTCCTAAGTCGATATCTTCAAGTCTCCCTATCAGTCTTTGCTCAATCAAGTCTGAAGCTGATATCTTCAATCTTCAATCAATGTTCATTTGATCAAGTCCAGAATTGGTTCTGATCTGTGGTATAGTTTCATCGCTTCACATCAAGCTATTTCCACGATTTGTCATTAAAATTTCTTTGAATCAATGTGATTCTCACACATCAATTCAAAGAGGGGAAAATGTAATCACCCAAAATTTGTCTAGCAAACCCATATCTCCCCTATTTTGATTAGTTGGCCTTAAAAATCCTAACTCAAAAGCACTTATCGCTAGACCCTAGTTGTGGGAGAATTTAATCAAACTTTCTTGCATAATTAAATTTAACTTGTTGAATCAAATTCTCAATCAAAGCTCAAATAATTTAATTTCTTAAACTATAGAGTTTAATTAAAAGTCTCAAAACTTTTTATTAAATGAACCTGTTCATAGATCCTGACACATGTGTCAGCATACAAAATTCAAATAAAAAGTAATTAAAAGGGGATAGTTACCAAATTTGTCTCATTCTCCCCTAAACAAGCACAAGGTTGACCAATCAATGATTTTTCACTCAGATCAAGCTCACATGGATTGAAGAAATGCATCTCAACTGCCATTCATGGCTCATTCTTGGCCATCCATTTTGGGGAATTTCCTTTAAAATGGAAATCTCCCCTTGCTCAAAGGGAAGAGATTTGGAGAAGTAAATTTATAATGCTATTTTAGTTCTAGGTTTTGATCATGTTATAGCCTCCATTTTCATTGTAGTTTAGTTAATGCATTTAGTTCTAAGTTGACTTTCTAGTTTAAATTTCTTTAGTTTGTAATTGCATTCTTTCTTAAGTTTCTTCATCATTAACATGCATTTATATTATTTTTCTCATGCAATGCATTTTTATGATTTTGAGGTCAAAGTATGTAAGTTTATGCATCATGCCCATCTCTTGAATCTTCTATTTTGGAGTTGCCTAGTCACTGATTTTAAATTCTAATCTGATGATCATCCTCCAAGAATCAAAATCACTTCAACTAGGAAGAAATAATCCAAATTTGAGGGTAGTTATATGATGTTATATTTGGATTTAATGATTACTAACCCCTTGAGATATTGGTTTATTGAGTATTTTGTGTACCAGGTTGAAGAGCACATTTACCACACACACTTATCTTACAAAAACTGAAACCGTAAATGATTTTTTAATTGAGCATTCCTATGGATGTCCCATATCCATGTCTTAGGCTTGGGATCCTTCCCAAAAATCATATTCCTCCTAACCACACTAAATCCTACCTCTTATATCCTAAACGATTTCTATATCCTCTATCTCTCAACCTAGTGAGGTTCCTTGCATTTATCCTACTTATGAAGAAAAGGGTTTGATGTTGATTGATCCTAAATATTTCCAAATATCAATCAAAACCAAAATCAACTATTGTGTTCATGATGACCATCATAATGTTTTTCCTAGGACTCATGAGCTAGCCTCCCAAACCATTTCCTCCCCTAAGAAACCTCATAATGCTTTGATTCCCTTTGACCAACCTATGCATGGAACAAGGAAGGAAGTTAATCTAAAGAAAATTATATTATCTAAATATGATGATTGTTCTTTTTGTATTAAAGATCCTATTTCCATTAATTTATATGATGAAGATACTCTTGATAATGATAACAATATTAATGATGCAAATAATGTTGCTCCTAACAATTTGATCACATGCATGAGGCTATTGAAATAAATCATGAATTTTCTACTAAATTATCACAAATGTTATTCCTAGATCCTTGTGGAAAAAAGAGACTCATCATTAGAGCATGGTTCTTGTTTAGAACTTGTAATTGTTGAGACATTTTTTTGGAATTGTTGTCATTGATTTAAAAACCTACATACCAGATGGTTGTGCTCTGAGTGATGTGCAGATTTTCTCTATCCTACACAGTATTGTATGGCAATATATTTTGTGGATGGTTATCCTTTCTCTAGTAATGGTGGTTTATCTTTTTGGTATATCTGTAATACTCAATGTGGTATGGTTCATTTTTGATAAGGTATGTGTATTTTTCCTCATCCCAGTTTTGGGAATATTTTTGGTTGCCATCAGTTGAAGATGTTTAGTACAAAGTTATGAAGATCAATATTTTATTGGTTATTGGTTTCGAAATATTTCTCCAGGTATCTCTACTATCTAGAAATTCATGGAGCATGTTATATAATTTTTGGTATGTTCCTCTAGTTAGTTGTGCATTTGATGATAATTAGACATGGTCCTAGTTGCAACATTCCCGTCGACATCATAATTCTATATCTTTCAATAGTTTTACTTTTGTAATGTTCTTATTATGTGTATGACCTATCTTTGGGTCTTGTGTTAATGTGGAAAGAAGATCCTATGTGCAACCTATCTTTTGGGATCGATGATAGTGTGTTGTTCTTTGTTAAATATTTCAATTTTTTTATTCAAGACAACTTGTTTTGGTTGGACAACTCATTACAGAGTTACATAATTTCTATGAGTACATATTTAGAGCATAATTTTGGTTTCATGTGATGATGAAGATGGTGAGGAAGTGGAGGATGATAATATTAATTATGAAATGATGTAAAATTGATAATAAGAAAAAGAAGATATATTACATAATTTGGGTGAAGAAGCAGAAGAAGGTTTTCTGTAGTTAGTTATCATTCACATTTGTTGCAAATAGTAACAATGCTATTAGCAGGGAGCCTTACCTATAGGGATCATACCAATAGTGAGACTTTGTAAAAATTTCCTTAACTAATGTCACCTTAATCGGTATTTATACACATGAGAATCAGTTTCTCCTTGGCTTTTTCCATCTTGGGTTTTCCACATAAATATGGTGTTCATTGTGTATGGTGTTGATTATGTATTTTCATGATTATTTTTGTTTCATTATCTAATTGGAATTTTATTTCTATCAAATCAATTAAAGGTTAAAAATATCTTGGGATAACTGATTCCTCCCCCTCTCAGTTATCCAGGGTTGTTCACTAATTGGTATCAGAGCTTGGTCCCTTGCAGATACAACTTTACCACTTGAGGGAGATATTGGCAAGTTGAACAGATGGATGGAGAATACTATTCTGATGAAGACATAAAGACAATTCTAGATGATATAGAATGCACAAAATCCTAATGAAGAACTCAAAGAAAATCTCAAGGAGGCAAATGTTTGTATCTCTAACAGAGGGAGAAAATTAAAAAATTCAAAGAAAGACAAAAAGAAGTAAGCGTGGAGATAAAATAATCAAAAGAGACAATGGAAAACATTAAACCTCAACCAGATGATTGAAAAAATAATGAATAATTTCTCAAGGATAACATCAAACAGAACGTGGAAGAATGGAATAAAACTAAAGAAAAAGTCAAGGATATTATCAAGAAAAAGATTTATATAAATGATAAGCTAGACTAGGGATTAAGGAAGCTGAGATTTGAAGAAAAATTTTGTGATAGTAGAATTATCTTGGATCAAATTTTGTCCCTGTAGAAAAGTCACAAGAATAAGGAGTAGGTTTCACTAGTGAATGTTCAGATCACAAGGCCAAAGGTAAAGACAAGGAAGTTGAAGCTAAAGAAAAGTTTGAGGGGAACCAAGGGAAATCAATCAGGGTATGAAGACCATGAACTCTGTCTGAAGGTGCTTGAATGTCAGTGATTTAGAAAGCCCTAGAAACAAGGGTTTGGAATGCCCAAATTGGGGTTTTTGATGTTGCAAAAGTTCTGAGATTTAATTTATTTTGGATTTGTGTCTTTTGGAACATTAAAAGTGATTGTCTAGAGTCTGGAGTCTTGGGGGTAAAGGAAATATATACTTCCTTTGTTAAATTGCTCATTTTATGCATTATTGGAGTCAGAGGGTGTGAGAAGCAGTATATGATCCAAAACAAAAATAGTAAAAATTTTGATATGATAAAGTAAATGATAAAGGGTGTCTGAATCATTGGTTGGTTCTTCTAGTGTTTTGGGAATATTCCAAGTTATGTTTTTGTGAAGCTTGCTCCAGGGCTACAAGCAGTGCAATTAGGCCTGTCTTGGCATTGAAGGAGATTGGAGTGTTGGGTATAGGAACAAACCAAATAACTTGCCAAAACCATTTGAATCCTCCACAAATAGACTACATCCATCACCCTTGGCCATTGGAAGGGTAATTACACACATTTGAAGCATTTAAAGAATTGAAGGGTTTGGGGAATAATAGTTGATCCTCACAAACTTGTAAAATTGTAGTTGGTCTATCCATCCACCACTCTTACCTCTACATCAAATGTTTAGATCACAAGGCCAAAGGTAAAGACAAGGAAGTTGAAGCTGAAGCAAAGTTTGAGGTAATGAACAAGGTCCAAAATTTAGGAACACCTACAAAAAGACCTCTTGTCAGATAATCAAATTCTCAAAGGTATTTATCATTTAATGGTCATTGTTTTCTATGCAATGATTTTGGACATAAGGCTGTAGAATGCAAGAGCA
This sequence comes from Thuja plicata, assembly GCA_018584345.1. NCBI lineage: Eukaryota > Viridiplantae > Streptophyta > Pinopsida > Cupressales > Cupressaceae > Thuja > Thuja plicata. The sequence continues at coordinate 4,303,863 of MU226477.1, forward strand.
AAAAAGATCAGAATATTCAATGTTTTAGCTATCACAAGTTTGGTCGTAAGGAAAATCAATGTAGAAGACAAGTATATAATCTAGTTAAGATGAATGGGATGAACAATATCTTTCATGGTAATTTATATGCTTTTCATAACTATGGTCATAAAGCTAATCAATAAAAATCTAGGGTTCAATTAGTAAGATCAGTTCAGAGGAATGTGAAATGTTTCATCTGTAGTTAGCTCGGTCATTATACTCATACTTGCAGATTTGCTGCTACTTCAATTTTTTTTGGAAACAATAAGAATGTTATAGGTTCATGTGAATCTTAGAAGATAGTCGTGGTGTGGAAAAAGAAAGAAGCAATAAAGGGCAGTCCATCTATGGCACTAGATCCCGGTGCTAGTTCTTCCAGTAACCAAGCCAATTTATTTGTCTTAGGGGAGTATCACAAAACATATTCTATCAGTTCCCCCTCTCTAAAATAAGGTATGCTACATTTTCAGAGTAATAAAATTTGATTTGATTGTTTGAAAATTCAAAGTATATTTGCTGGCGTCATCGACACACTTTTTGGTAGGAATTCATCATGAGTAATTAATGATATATTGGAAGAGTTTTTGAATCACTTTTACATTAAAAAATGAAGAAAAACTAAGTCTTGTAAAGATATAGAGTTAAGAAGGCAAAATCAAGTTCAAATTTGGAAACCAAGTTGATAGTTAGAGAATATAGCGATGATATTTTGAAGAAAATGAAAGAAGTTGAATTGGATGAGTATGATTATCATTACTTAGGTGAAATGAAATGAGGGTTGAGTGCTGAGGAGTTAAATAGTGTTATAACCATGAGTTTATATTAGTGTGGAGAATTCCCCTAGTTTTCTGATAAATATTTTATTTCATTTCTATTAAGAAGAGTTAAGAAAGGTAGTATATTTTTGGACAAACCCTATCCAATCATGAAGTAAGCCATTAAGGAAATTAAATTTTTATGCAATATTGGAGAGCTCCCTAGAAAGATGAAGATAAAATAAAAATACGTTGAGGAGATAATTAGAATTAGTAAAGATCTCTAAGATTTTCTAATTAACACCATTTCTAATTCTATAGTCAAGTATGTTGCATATAGAACCACTTACAAAATTTACTTTCAAAATCATTAAGGTTCTACTTTGTGTGTTGTTGTATATCTTGCATATAAGATGGTGCAATATAATGAATAGTTTGATCTATATAGCTTGTTAATGGAAATATTTCTTGAGAACACTAGAATCTCTATGGTTGAGGGATAATATTTCCATTTTGGGTCTTTTCTTATGTGCTTGGTATTCTATTTTATAGATTCATTACCATAAAGGAAAAATGTTGTGTGGTCTCCTGGCATCCCTGTTGAAAAGAAAGTTTGAAGGTATCTATAATGTTTGGAAAATAAAGAGAATACATGAAAAGTCTATTTATTATCATTATAGATGGATTTACATGCTCCAACATGGTACTATATGGTTCTATTCTTGTCACTCTTTTTGATGAGGATTCCTCCTCCAGTCTAAAGGAGTTAGAAGTTAACATTGGTGGTTCCCTTCTAGAATCTAAAAGAAGAAAAAATGGTTCAAAAGGAAAATAAATCATTACATTATCAGAGGAAGAAGAAGAGAAGGAAAAATAGGAAAAGGATGATGTGTCTCCATTTAGGTTGGGCTCTATTGATTTAGGCATGGTTCAGATAATGTTGGAAGAAGGTGAATTGGACATGATTGGTGAAATGTGGTGTGCTTTCTCTTCAATTAGTAGACTAAAATTGAAAATGCATTAATGGATCATTTACTCAATTAAGTATTGTTATTTCTATCGTATTTAATTTTACCAGATGATTTGATGAATTTTTTTGAAGGAAGATTGTTCAAGGAAAGTTCTAAAGGACATAAGTTCAAGGATGTGATTGAGAGAAAATATTCCAATAATTTTTTTTTTATCTAAACATATCAGTGAGACAAAAGAATGCTTAAAAGAGATGTAAAAATATTTATAGGTATTATCTCTGGTGGCCTACTGTTATTGATAATTTTAGAAGTAAGATTGAAAGTATTGAGTCTGAGATGAATAATATTGGTAATAATTTTGATTTCTTGAAAGATAAGGATGCAAAACAGAGAATCAGAGTTGGTGAACTAAAATTTGATTTGTTTTATGTCTAGAGACAAAGGGAAGATTTGGTGATGAATTTATCGTTGGTAGAGGATATGGTGTTGGAAGCTAAAATTGAAACAATTGTTATATTGTCATTGATGTCAAACCTTAACTAGTAAGACAATTGCTATCTAGTAAAGTGTCATATCATTTGATTAATGAAGAAGATTTAAAAAGAGAAGATAACAAGAAGACCTAGTGAAATGGTTGAGTTATGAGATACTACAATGGGAACTTGATTAGTTGTAAAATTAATAAGATAATGTGTTTTTTATCTTTTAAACTAAGTGCAGCAAGGAAGACTAAAAGCTTAGTCTTAACTGAGAAAAAGAGTAGAAGATTAAGGAACTTAAGTTTAAGATGAGTGATGTGAGTGTTGACCGAGCGCCAGTATATGTCGAGAAAATATAGTGTCAACTGAGCATTAGTATTTACCGAGTCATCCAGTGATGAGCGAGCGAAAGAACACAATGATGAACTAGTGTCAGTATTTTATAGTTTATAAAAGAATTGAGATTCCTAGCCAACACAGTTGAATTCTTGGGATATGTAAAGCATTTTTAAGATAAGGATGAATGAACCAGAGCATTTAATGAACATTTAATGCATGATTAACGATTTATATGTATGGATTCAAGAAGGAGTTTTGAAAAATATCTAGAAAGATAGAAGGAGAAAAAAATGTTGGAAGGATTTGTTGGATCTGACCAAACCCTAAGATCTATGGTGATGATTAAGCAACAAATGATCAAGCTACCTAGTTAGAGAGGTATAAGGATAACCTAATTTCAGGTTATGGTAAGAAGAAGAGACGTTGATTCAGTTGATTGGAAAATCTAAGCAGAAGGTAGAGAAGGATGAGAAGAGTAGTAAAGAACTGTGAAGTAGTGATTTCTTAATGGGTTTTCAAGTAGATCAGAGAGATAGAGATGATAATGGAGTCCATTCAGTTGATCGACATTTGAGTTAAAGTGGATCTGTATTTTCAAAGTGAGTTGTATGTTTCAAATCAAAATTGTTGTTAATTTCTAACCATTATATTAGTTAAAATCCTTTAATCAAAGTTGACCTAACAGTCATTTTATAAATCCTTTAATTTAGGTGACATTCTAATAGAATGATCTTAAGTCCTCTAACTAGGCTACTCCTAACATGGTGATTAAAACCTTTAATAGGGTCACACCTAGCATTGTGTATTGTAACCTTTAATAGGGTTGGCTCCTCATAGAGCTCACTTCAGAAGAGTGAAAGATTGGTAGCATGTTACTGGTGGTTTTTCTAAAATTGGGTTTCTACGTTAAAGCCTAATGTCATACTTGTGTGAATGTTCTTTTTAAAGCATAAGTGGTCTAGCCACTGTATATATTTATTAAATTTAACTGATTCAAAGACTCATCTGGGAAAGAATCAGTGAAGAAAACCTAGAATCCTAGTAGATTACAAGTATATAAGCATAAAATAAAAACCTATACAAATATATCTACTTTTAAAATGGGTAGGTGATAACCATTGAGATACATTTCAACTTCAGGGAAAATTGAGATTTTCTAAGAATACCATCAAAACCGATATCTGCTGCATGCTTCAATAATCTGTGTTTATCTAAAATTGAGCCCAAAAAACTAAACCTCAAAAAATTACATTTATTGTTCCATATCTGTGATTCTATTTGCAATTGACCATTGTTTTGCCACTCTGATTCCCAGGCATTTTCCCATCTAGCTGGAGGTGCGATGGGAATGTTAATGATCCATCCATCATTTTATTCTGTAGATGGTTCATGTATCACCCCTTTCAGTAGAAGGCCCTCATTCAGAGAAGAACCCACTAAGGATGGAAGTCTTAAATTTGGTACAGTGGTGGGCAACAACATAGCCTCTATTATGTTATCTTGATTGGCTGTCTGGATGAGTGTTCTCAAAGAAATATTAGGGGAACCCAATATGTCTAGCAATGCATATACCCTTTGCTTGACATTTGTGGCTAGCTCCTTGCCCAAATCCTTACCCATAGCCTATAGTATGGTTTTAATATATCTAAAACTCTTTCTTTCTAATGCCTTTGTAATATTCTCATAAACCATCAAACATTCATGCTTTGCCATCAATTGATGTCAGGTAAACAAACCACCCACCAGAGTACAACCATACCACAGATTATACTTGTGTATGGAAAGAATTAGCTGATTATCCCTGAGGAAATATGGACGGACCACCTTATTTGCGATTAGTAGCAATAAATCAACTAATTGGAGCAGATCCATGGAGTTGGAGAAAAAGATTGACAACAGTTGTGATGGGAAAATGAATTGCTTTGATGTGTTTTACTGTTAAGATTTGTTATTAATAATTGAGAGGGGGGGGGGGGGGAATCAGTGGCCTCAAANTGATGTGTTTTACTGTTAAGATTTGTTATTAATAATTGAGAGGGGGGGGGGGGTGAATCAGTGGCCTCAAAATTAATCCTTAAATCAACCTTTAAAGCTTATAAACACTAATTATGTCTCAAGTTATCTTCTATCCTACAAGATGTATGCCTTGAAATAATTTTCAATTTTCTACTTGTCGGATTGGTTTGTTAATCTCTCTTCTGTATGATTATCGATAACCAATTAACTATTTACTAAAACATAGTAAATATGTAGAGTACACCGATCAATCCAGAAATGCATATGTGAAATGTAAAACAATAAAGTAATAAACTATAAACACATAACACATGGATTTTAACTTGGAAACCCTGTTAAGGGAAAAACCACTAGGACCAGTACCCCAAATTTTCACTCTTCTGAAGTGAGCTCTGTTAGGAGCCAATCTTGTTAAAGGTTAAAAACACACTATTAGGTGTGACCTTGTTAGAGGATTTAGAAATAGTTTGTCAACTAGTATCTAGCATCTAATGCTACCATCCTTGATCAAACTCTCTTAGTCTATCAATAGGTATCGGGCATATCCAATGATACTTTTGTGATCAAACTTTTTGATACTCCTTGGGATGTATCTCAATTGTAAAATACTTTTAAGTCTTTCTTGGTTAAGAGACTTTATGCTTCAATGGTTAAAATGAAACCCTAATGATCTATTCATACATACAACTCAATTGCATATTTTCAGATCTATTGTAAGTCCATTACCTCTCTGATCAATATAATCACTTATACCTTTGATTCACACTATTCTTCTCTGTGATGCTTGTCTCACTATTCATCAGTGTTTGCAGAATCTAGATCTTCCTTTAGCTTGTTGATCAGGACTGAATGAAGAATTTCTTCTCCTTCAAATTTTATTTAGCATCTTTCCTCTTCTCTTTTTCTCCTCACCCATTCCCCCATTCGTAATGAATTAGGTTTGTCTCTGTATAGACATGATTTCCCTTTTCTTGGCTTTCTTGATTCTTGGCGTGTTCCATAATTCTCGCTAATAGATTTAAAGAAAACTCATGATTTATCTCAAAGAGATCTTCTTGCCAACTGGACAAATCAGCTTTAAATCAATTACTTATCTCTAGCATTATCTGGATGTTTAAAATAATGATAAGTATCCATTTTGTGTATCTTTATCTTCTTGAAAGCTAAGCATTTTGTCTTTTACAAAACTCTCTGTTCTATCGCTCAACACTTCAGTTAGTCATCGATGATAAATGACTATTCTGTCAGTGTGACTTTAGCTGTCATCAGGATCTCCGTCCTTTGTCTTCTCCATCAGGCAACACTGAAATTATTTCCATCAGGTTACTCTGTGGTTTTCTTGTCAGGCAACACTGTAACTCTACTCATCAGTAATTCTGTGCATTTTCTCATTAGGTAACATTGTGACTTTGCCTTTTTACTTAGACCCTCAGTGTGCACTCTGTCAGTGTATGCAGTCACTTAGTGAACACTTGACTTGTATGTATTACTGATAGCATAGCCTTTGATTCATCAGTTCTTTGAGGTCTTTGGTAGTATTCTCATGACCATACACATTATATCAAGTTGACATCAATGAAAATACAATACATTAACTGATTTAATGCCTTGCATGATCATCAACTTAACATTTTCAAAGATTCAATCAGTTACATGTCATCAATCTCTCCCTTTGGCGTTGATGGAAACATACTACATTATCATACTATAATATTACTAATACAATATGAAATATACAGTTTCATCAAGATTTCCTAATGTAACTCATACACATGTCTGGCTATCGGTAAGCTCAAATAGCTTTGATTTGATTCTTGCAGCTTTATTTCTATCTTCAATCCCTTCATTGGATAGATGTAGAATCTTTCTTTTTCTGATGTGATGTGTTCTCCTTCTGTGTAAAACTCTCTCCCTTTGGATACTTTGATGGATATGATCTTTCCCTGAGATGATAATGGATATAATCTCTCCCTTTATCAGTATGATAATGAGATATCTTTCTCCCTTTGACATTAATGCCAAATGGATCCTTTCTATCCATAATATATTCCTTGAATTTCCCCATCCATCGGTAAAGACTCTAGTGCTCAGTGTAGATAAATACATGTCTATGTATAGATTTATCTTTGAAGTCCATCTCTCTGCTTGCATCAACATGAATGATATTCTGATAATATGTAGACTGATGTAGCCTTCTAGTCATCTTACTCACCAGTAGAAAAGGGTCTGAACCCTAGTCTCTTCCTCAAGTATTCAAATGCATCCTTGGGAAGTGGCTTGGTGAAGATATCAGCCAATTATTCCTTTTATTGCACATAATCAAGTATTACTTCCTTTGCCTAAATTTGTTCTCTCAAATAATGATACTTGATGAAAATATGCTTTGTTTTAGCATGCATGACTAGATTCTTGCAGATGTTTATTGCACTTGTATTATCACAATAGATAATTACTTGTTCTAAAATTTTCATATGCATACCTTCCAGCAACTATTTGATCCATACAATATTTGAGCAGTTTTTAGCAACAACAACATACTCTACCTCTGCATTAGATTGAGAGATGCATCCTTGCTTCTTGCTGATCCATGTGACAAGTCTGTCACCCATAAAAAATGCTCTCCAGTTGTGCTCTTCCAGTCATCAATATTTCCATCCCAATCAACATCAATAAAGACCTTAAGTTCAAATTTTCCTTCTCTTCTATACCATAAGCCATATTCCTCGGTGTTCTTCAGATATCTTAGAATTATTTTCACAGCAGTCATATGTGATTCTCTGGGATTAGCAAAAAATCTAGCAACTATTCCTACTGCATGTGCAATATCTGGTCTAGTATGTATAACATACATGAGTTTTCCAATCATTGATCTATACAAATTCTGATTTACCTTTGATGAATTGTCTTCCTTTTTCAGTTTACATCCAATTTCCATCAGTGTTCCAAATGGTTTGGACTCTTCCATCTTGAATATTTTTGGTACTTCTTTGATGTACTTGGATTGTGTAATGAAAATACCTTCATCTTGTTTCATGATCTGCAGACCAAGAAAGAAATTGATCTCTCCAAACATAGACATCTCAAACTCTTTGCTCATTTCATTTGAAAATGATTTGCATAGCATATCATTGCCTCCAAATATGATGTCATCAACAAATATCTCAG
>MU226477.1:4311658-4327658 GCA_018584345.1 Thuja plicata
TATCATTGCCTCCAAATATGATGTCATCAACAAATATCTCAGCAATCAAAATGTTAGCATCAATATCTTCCTTCAAATAAAGATTATTATTTTCACTAGTCCTTACAAATCCAATACTTATAAGATAAGAATGAAGTCTTTCATACTAGGCTCAGGGTGTTTCTTTCAATCCATACAGGGCTTTGTGTAGCCTACATACCATGTCCCTCTTGTCTTGATCAACAAACCCTTTTGGTTGTTCAATGTATACCTCTTCTTTAAGTATTCCATTTAGGAATGCAGACTTGACATCCATTTGATATACCTTGAATCCTTTACATGCAACATAAGCAAGTAATGTTCTCGCTCCTTCTAGCCTAGAAATGGGTGCAAATTTCTCTCCATAGTCAATTCGTTCTTCTTGTGCATACCCCTTGCATACTAGTCTTGCTTTATTTCTGGTAACTTCTCCATTTTCATTCAGCTTATTCCTAAATATCCATTTTGTACTGATGACATTCTTGTCATCTGGTCTCGGTAAAAGTGCCCATGTATTATATTTCTCTATCTATTCAATTTATTCATTTATAGCACTTATCCATTCATCATTATCTAGTGCAGCATTGACAGGTTTGGGATCATAATCACAAATAAGACATCTTGTATTTAGAGACTTACTTCTGGTTCTCATACCAACCTTTTTATCTCCTATGATTTGGTTTTGTGGATGGTTCCTTTTGACATATCTTGCAAGTATAGGTTCAGCTCTTTGTCTATCAGCTTGATCATCATTTTGTTCTTCATTCTATTCTCCATCACTTTGTGCATCATCTGAAGCAATATTCTGATCATCGGTATTTGCAGCCTGATGCTCGGGTGCAATGATCTATTTCTCAGGAGCTCTACATTGTTGGTCAGGTAGAGTGTCAGGTTGTTTATTGTAAGTTAGTCCTCTGGTTCTTTAGTTCTTTCCTTTTCATTCTTCTCTGCAAATTCATCTATCTTTACATTTAAAATTTCAACAATTTTGTTAGAGGCTTTATTGAGACATTTATAAGCCTTGCTCTTGGTGGAATACCCTAGAAATATTCCCTCATCACTCTTGGAGTCAAGTTTTCTATTTCTATCATCCTTTAAGATATAACATTGACTACCAAAAGTTTTGAAGTAACTTACATTGGGTGTGTATCCATACCATAGCTCATAAGGTGTCTTCTTGGTGTCTTTCTTCAATTGTAGTCTCTTCAATGTGTAAATAGAAGTACTGCCAGCTTCCCTCCAGAATATTTGGGTGATGCCCTTCTCTATCATTAGTGTCCTTGCACAATCAACTATGGATTTGTTCCTTCTTTTAGCAATTCCATTTTGCTGTGGTGTTCTCAATGCAGAGACCTGTCTTTTGATTCCATACTCATTGCAAAAGTTAGTGAATTCATCTAAAATAAATTCCCCTCCTCTATTTGACCTTAAGAATTTTAACCCTTTACCACTTTGTTTCTCAACCATTGCCTTATACAATTTAAACATCTTAAATGCTTCAAATTTATCTTTTAGAAACATTACTGCCATCATTCTAGAGTAATCATCAACAAAGAGAATAACATATCTATCCCCATAATAACTCTTTGTCCTCATAGGTCCACATAAATCAGTATGGACTAATTCTAGAATGGAAACATATGTATGGGTTTTTCTTTTAAAACTAGACTGTCATTTTACCTTTTTGACAATTCTTACACATGACGTTGTCAGGCTTGGTCATCATCGGTAAGCCTCTGACATTTCTCTTTTTGATAATCTTTATCATGTTGTCAAAATTCACATGACACAATCTTTTGTGCCACAACCATATGTCTTCATTTGTAGCAATCAAACAAGTGGTGTCAGTATCATTCAAATAGAATAAGTTACCTTTTGTCCGCTCACCAGTACCAATCATATTTCCTGATTTATTGAAGATCTTTACCTTCTTATTTTCAAATGGTACTTTGTGACCTGAATTATTCAACTGAGAAACACTCAATAAATTATAATTCAATCCATTTACCCAATAATAATTTTCACATTTTATTTGGTTATTCAACATTATAGTTCCTCTACCTTCAACTGGACAAGGTGTGTCATTACCCATTCTTACTAAATCACCTTTATAGTATTCAAAAGTCTCAAACTTTTTCTTATCACCAGTCATATGGTGAGTGCGGCCACTATCTATGATCCAGACATCATTTTTAATAACTTAAGATATGAGGGATTTTTCTACATACCTTTCTTCATCATCATCTGAATCATCTTTTACTGCCACAAACACCATCTTGATGTCTTCATCAGATTTGGTGTCAGTATCATCATATTTACATTTTGCTAGGTAACTGGCCTTCTTTCCTTTGTCCTTGTAGTCTCGAGTATCTCTTCTTTTTGATTGTGGGTAGCTTCTATAATCACCTTTGTCAGACTTCTTTTCAAATGATCTATCATTACTTTTTTCGTCTTTTCTTCTGTTAGGACATCTTTCAGAAAAGTGTCCAATCTCTTTACAATTAAAACAAACAAGTGGTAATTTACCTTTGTCTCTATGCATTCTTCTATCCATAAGTGCTTCAATTTCATCAAGATCATCTTCTTCACTTTCACTATCACTATCTTTTCTCATAGTTTCTTTATGACTTGATTTAATTATTCTCATAGAAGTTTTAAATGTAGACTCTATGTTTGGTAAGACACTATTATCAAAGTTATTCATCTCAAATTAAATCAGTCTTCCAATCAAACTATCTAGAGTAACATTGCTATTTTCTACTACTCTAATTTCTTGAATGACAGATACTCTAATATCATAAGTAGGCAGCAAGGTTCTTAAAATTTTACTTACCACTGTATCTTCTTCTAGTACACCTCCAACTCCTTGGATAGCATTGACTATCTCTTTTATTCTTGTGCTATACTAAGTGATTTTTTCACCTTCTTTCATTTTGAGATCATCAAATTTTGCTCTAAGGCTTTCTGCCTTGGCTCTCAAAACATTTTTGTCACCACCATGTACAAGCATCAATTTGTCCCACATCTGCTTTGCAGTTTTGCAAGTTTTGAAATCTTCAAATTCAACATCATAGAGTGAGAAAGCAAGCTCTATCATCATTCAATTGTGCTCATGCTTCTCTCTCAATTGTTCAACCGTTGGTGCTCTTGTGGGAAACACATATTCAACATCTAAGTATTGAGTAACATCATTACCAATACCTGATAAGTGGAGTCTTATTCTACTCTGTCATGAAGCAAAATTATCTTTGTTTAACTTGGGCACATCTCATTTGTTCATCTTGTGATCTTTATCTTAGGTCCTGAAACCTTCCTTCTAAGCAAACAAACTTTGATACCAATTGTTAGTAATAACTGAGAGGGGGGGGGGGGGGGGGAATCAGGGGNGGGGGGGTGAATCAGTGGCCTCAAAATTAATCCTTAAATCAACCTTTAAAGTTTATAACCACTAATTATGTCTCAAGTTATCTTCTATCCTACAAGATGTATTCCTTGAAATACTTTTATCAATTTTCTATTTGTCGGATTGCTTTGTTAATCTCTCTTCTGTATGATTACCCATAACCAGTTAACTATTTACCATAATACAGTAAATATGTAGAGTATATCGATCAATCCAGAAATGCATATGTGAGATGTAAAATAGTAAAGTAATAAACCATAAACACATAATACATGGATTTTAACATGGAAACCCTATTAAGGGAAAAACCACTAGGACCGGTACCCCAAATTTTCACTCTTCTCAAGTGAGCTCTGTTAGGAGCCAACCCTGTTAAAGGTTACAAACACACTGTTAGGTGTGACCTTGTTAGAGGATTTAGAAATAGTTTATCAACTAGTATCTGGAATCTAATGCTACCATCCTTGATCAAACTCTCTTGGCTTGTCAATAGGTATTGGGAAAATCCAATGCTACTTTTTTGATCAAAATTTTTGATACTCCTTGGGATATATCTCAATTGTAAAATATTTTTAAGTCCTGCTTGGTTAAGAGACTTTATGCTTCAATGGTTAAACTGAAACACTAATGATATGTTCATACATAAAAATCAATTATAGATTTTTAGATCTATTGTAAGTCCATTACCTCTTTGATCAATATAATCACTTATACCTTTGCTCCACACTATTCTACTCTGTGATGCTTGTCTCATTGTTCGTCAGTGTCTATAGAATCTATCTCTTCCTTTAGCTTGTTGATCAGAACTGAATAAAGACTTTCTTCTCCTTCAGATTTTCTTTAGCATCTTTCCTCTTCTCTTTTTCAACTCAACTTTTCCCCCATTCATAATGAATTGGGTTTGTCTCTATATAGACATGATTTCCCTTTTCTTGGCTTTCTTGATTCTTGGTGTGTTCCACAATTCTCACCAATAGATTTAAAGAAAACTCCTAATTTATCTCAAAGAGATCTTCTTGCCAACTAGACAAATCAGATTTAAATCAATTACTTATCTTCGGCTTTACCTGTATGTTTAAAACAATGATAAGTATATGTTATGTCTATCTTTAGCTTCTTGACAGCTAAGCATTTTGTTGTTTACTGAACTCTCTGTTCTTTCGGTCAACACTTCAGTTAGTCATCGGTGATAACTGACTATTCCATCAGTGTGACTTCCATTTTCATCGGGATCTCCTTCCTTTGTCTTCTCCATCAGGAAACAATGAAATTATTTCCGTCGGGTTACTCTGTTCTTTTCTCGTTGGGCAACACTGCTCTGCTCGTCAGTAATGTTGTGCATTTTCTCATCGGGTAACACTGTGACTTTTCCTTTTTACTCTGACCGTCGGTGTGCACTCCGTCAGTGTATGTAGTCACTTAGTGAATACTTGAATTTTATGCATTACTGATAGCATATCCTTTGATTCATTGGTTCTTTGAAGTCTTTGGCAGTATTCTCATGAGCAGACAGATTATCAAGTTGACATCAATGATAATACAATACATTAATTGATTTAATGCCTTGCATGATCATCAACTTAACATTTTCAAACATTCAATCAGTTACATGTCATCAAAGAGTTTTATATTCTGCAAGTTGATTACTTTAGGATAGTGGACTGCAAGTTTATGTTACAAATCATATGCTATAGAGATCGAGTGGATTGTTGAGTAGATCTGAGTTGGTTGAAGTGTTTAACATTTCAATTGGTACATCTAGACCTGAGGATAACTTATTCACCCCCTCTCGGTTATTTTGAATCATTCTAACATATGTTTGAGGTACGATTATAACATCTTTCTAGAATTCTTTATGATCTAGAGGATTATGAATATCAATACCAGTCTCTGGACTGGCCATCATCATTTGATATGTTGGTTCAACATGATAGCTTGTGTGCTTTGATGAGTTCTATTGTGGATTATAGGAAGAGGTATCTTCAAATCATTAAAGAAAGGTACAATAATTTTTTTATTTTGAAGACATCTATTTTAATCTTTTTTTTTTTCCCTTTTCCATTGCTATAAAAAGGGGGCGAAAATATAAAAGAAAAATTGAACTGAAAATATACTACTTAACTCAAGAGGATTTTTTTGGTTTTGGGATGTGTTGGATGTTTATCTATTTTAGTATTTTTCCATCAATTCAAAAGGGGTATATTTATGAGATATTGTTGTTGGCATTATTTTATTGATGCCAAAATATACATACCAGATGACTATGCTCTGAGTGATGTGCGGGTTTGATATATCCTACATAGTATTATATGGAAACATATTTTTTGGATGATTATCCTTGCTTCAGTAATGGTGGTATTTATTTTTGGTACATTTATAATACTCAGTGTGCTATGGTGCCTTGCTAATAAGGTATGTGGAGTTGTTCCTCACTCCAGTTTTGGGAATATTTTTGGTTGTCATCAATTGAAGAAGTTTAGTATAGAATTATGAAGATCTATCTCTTATTGGTTGATGGTTTCCAAATATTTCTATGTGTATCTCTTCTATCTAGACATTAATGGAGCGTGTTAAAATTTTTTTATTATGTTCCTCTGGTTGGTTGTGAATTTGGTGATAACCATACATGGTCCTGGTTGTAGTGTTCCCATCGGCATCAACAATTCTATATCTTTTGGTAATTTTTTTTTTTTTATGTGCTTATCCTATGAATGACCTATCTTTGGGTCCCATGGTAATCTAGAAATAAGATCCTATGTGTGACTTCTCTTTTGGGTTTGATGATAGCGTGATTTTCTTTGTTGAATATTTATGTTTTTTCATTCAAGATGACATGTTTTGGTTGGCCGACTCATTATGGAGTTATATCATTTATATGGGTATATATTTAGAACATCATTTTGGTTCTATATGTTGATGAGGACGATAAGGAAGTGGATGATGCAAAAATGAATTATGAAAGTGATAATCAACAAAATAAGATATATTATAGAATTTGGGAAAAGAAGCAAAAGAAGGTTTTCTATAATTGGTTCTCATTCAGATCTTCTGCTGATAGTGAAAATTGTATTAACTGAAACTAAATCTAGGTATAAGCAAATGAGAATTCCCCAGTTCAAGTTTTAATTTTAACATTGTCTTTTGTATTAAGTTGTGATAGCTGGTTTATTATCTAGGATAGTTAGTTTGATCGACAGTGAACCTTACCTGTAGTGAGCATATTGGCAATGAGCCTTTGTAAAAGTTACCTTAACTGATGTTTATATACATGAGAATTAGCTTCTCTTTGGTTTTTCCCATCTTGTTTTTTTTCACTTAAATCTAATGTTCACTATGTATGGTGTTGATTATGTGATTTAATGATTATTTCTATTTCATTATCTAATTGAATTTGTGTTGTTACCAAATTAATTAAAGTTTTTAAAATATCTCGGGATAAATGATTCCCCCGCCCTCTTAGTTATCTAGGGATATTCAATAGTACTATATCCATATGTCAAGGTTAACATTGTGCTCTTACATGTTTTCCACCTTCCCTAAGAAATGATAGATCCTCTTGTGTAGTGGACTCTTTTATGTGTTTTATTATTTAATGTAATGCGATTCCTCACGATCTACTACTTGTTATATGTTTTTTTATATTTCTTTAGATGACCCTTGTTTCTCCATTGATGCAAGGTGATAAAGGGATCAAACTTGTCGATACATTCCTCTATTTGTATCTCATTTATTTTCTATGTCATATGCATGTTATGTCATGTATGTTTCATTGTTGTAAATGTGCCTTTGTGTTATATTTTTGGTGACGATACAAAGTGGTAGCATCCTGGTAGAAATATATTATAGGCTCGGTGACTAAGAGGAGGGGGGGGTGAATTAGGAACCAATAAAACTTTATTTCTTTAATCCTTAATTAGATTGACTAATCTAATTACATGCATGAAACAAAAAATTAATAAACATTCATAACACTTGACACAATATTTGGTGACCCAGAAACCTTCAAAATAGAAAGTAAAACTGGGGTGGGGATGATACCCACAAGATTTATGACTACAGTAATAAACTTGGCCTGTTAAGGCTTACAATTGACCACTTCTGGTGAACTACCCTATTAGGAGCAATAAGGACTGTTAGGTCCACCTTGTGAAAGGATTTATACAATACAATTAAGTATGTAATCAGTTAGGATATTTGTGAAGGAATGCTAAGTCCACCCTGTTAAAGGATTTGACTGATCCACCTATTAGAATGAATCAGTGGATGATCTTCTATGCAACTCTGATTTGTTGAATAAGATCCTCTGATGTAATACTGATCACCTGAATGTGATAGATGAGTCTCTATTGTTCCTTTATATTATTGTAGCCTTCAAATTAATTAGCCTCTTGATATTCGCTAGAAATGTAATATCATTATGTATTGCTTACATTCCCTCATATGTTTGGATAAATAAAGTGTCTTACATATGTACCTATCCAAATCAAGAATCTTTACAAGTCGGCTACAATCATGTAAAATAGTTTCAAACAATATTTACTAATTTGGTTCAATGCTGATACTTGGGTCCAGTAATCCACTTGGGTGATATACTGACACTCGGGAAACACAGTGAACTTGACAACTCTGGAACTTAGTTGATACTGGGTGCTCAGTCCACATTGATCACTCGGAATTGGTATGCACCTCAGTTAACATTGGTGACTCAGCAAACACTGCTCGAAACTAACTGCTTGGTTGACACTGCAACTCAGTAGATACTGTTAGCTCTATAGATATTGTATAGCTCGGTATATTTTTTCAACTCTGACGTAGATACTATCTATCTTGGTGGATATCGTCAACTTGGTAGCACTTCAAGCTGCTGGCTCGGTTAACACTATATACTCTTAATGACTAAGTGTTTTGACACTAATTGACGATATGTCTTTCCATAAGGTTTACAATCTCCCCCTTTGGCATTAGTGAAAAAAACACTTAACATACCAAAAACTGATCAAAACTGATAAGTCAAAACTCCCCCTTACCATGTGCTTAGTTTTGACTACTGCTCTGCAACTTGGTTTTAACTAACTCTATTTTTTATTTTTCAAAATTTTTATTGTTTCTCTGCTGCATATATCTTCATCTTCTCTATACTATATATCTTGCTCTATTTTTTATATGTATATACATATATACTATATTTCCCCCTGGTTTTTGAAACAAATGCCAAAAGTGCATATCTACAAGGCAATGCCAAAATGTGATAGGAAATCACTATGTACCTTCAAAATTTGAGACAAGGTCTTCTCCCGATTTTCTTGCAACACCTTCAGGATGTGCAAATCTATCTAAATTTCTCCAGACAAATCCATCATATGCTCGGATACTAAAAATTTGTTATCATGGATGAGTGTTTTTGCATGAGCAATATGTTGTTGCATAACATCCATGTGAGTAATGATTTGGCTTTGTATCTATGAAAGTGATGCCCTTATCCTTCCATCTTCCCTTAGTAGCTCTTCTTGAAGATCTTTCAGATACCTGATCTTAGCAAAGTGTGTTGAACTGGAGCTGGGGTTAAGTGCCAACTGGCTAGCACTTGCCTTCAAATATTTGTCAGTTTTCTGCAACTTATTCTTTATTTCTATGGTAAAGTTGGGTGTGTCAATCAACTTCACAAACAATGATACAACATTTTTTACAGTGATTTCTAGAGATCTGATGATAGTGGATGACTCCACTTGATCTATTACAATCTTTCCTGCTAATTTCTCTAGAGCCTTATGCTCAAATTTTCTTTCTGCCTTCTGTAGTAATTTCTCCTGACCACTTAAATATTTATTGAACTTGTGTAAAATGTCAACAAGTTGGTCCATAATATAATATTTCTCATTTAATTCAATATTTAGTACATCTAGGAATATACCTTTTATGTCCTCTAGCACTCCGTTTATTTTCTTCTCAGCTCAAAGCTTCTGTTGTTTTGCTCTTTTCTTCTACAGCTCCCCAAGGGTTTCCATCTGGTTAGTTGTAAGGCTGGAAAGATCCCAATTAGGAATCACAATGTCTTCCACTAGGTCAATTTCATTAGTAATAGTTTCCTTTTTTTTCCCTTGACCTTGGAAGGAATAATTTCCTTACCTTTTCCATCATCCTCAGTGTTCAGTTGAAGCTGGTCTTCAACTTTCATTGTACTATTTGTGGAAACATTCACAGTTACCTTCTTTGAATTGGTCTAGCTTTTCCCAATAGTAGGTAGAGCCCAATACTCAATTCCCACTAAAACTTATGTAGACCTAGTGGTTTTT
The DNA here is from genome assembly GCA_018584345.1 of Thuja plicata. NCBI lineage: Eukaryota > Viridiplantae > Streptophyta > Pinopsida > Cupressales > Cupressaceae > Thuja > Thuja plicata. The sequence goes on from MU226477.1 coordinate 4,321,373, forward strand.
GCCTTGTTCAGAGATATGACAAGGTGAGTAGGTGATTGAGGTAGGGATGCCATCACTTCTACTACAATCTATTCTGCATCTGACTCCTTAATACTTTGAACCTTAGGTAGTTATTTATCCTTGACTTGTACATTAGGGTCAGTACTTGGTTAATTTTTTTTTCATCTTCCTTCTCTTCCCTATTCTCTTCAAGAATAGACTTCCACATCTTAGTTGTGGACTGCACAACATCCTCTATTTTCTTCCCTAAGATTTGGAAAGTTGAAAACCTTGGAGTATGTATACTCTCATATTTAGACATGGTCTCTTTTGTCTCTTTATAAGTTAGTTTTGGCATGATGTGATTCAAGGTTTGTTCTCTGATGTCCATTTCTATTCAGACAACATTGTTCTAGTGAATTATAACTGCCTTAAGGATATCTTCCATCACTTCACTTTTCAATTCAGATGGGCTATACTTCCATCTTGCGATCTTTTCTACCAATGCATCCTCTATCAGAATTTTCTCTTCCTCAGGCTTGGTTGCATACTTAGGTGATCTGAAGCATGACATACCACAACCTTCCTTGAATTGTTCAATCCTTTGTTCAAAGGTAAGAGGTGGCTTCTTGAATGTAACTATTTCTTCTTCTTCAACATATTCTTTCTACAACTTCAGTCTTCTTCTTGTTTTCCTGGGTTGGCTTACAGTGAAGACAGGGGTAGAGGCCTTTGGTGTTTTCTTGGGGGCTAGCCTCTTCTTCTTAGGAGGCTCTTCTTCTACCTCTTCCTTTTCTTCTTTATCTTCCTCTTCTCCTTTCTCAGGTTCTTCTTCTTCTACTGTGACATCCTCCTAGCCTTCAGTGATTGGGGGAGAGTCTGATGATTTTTCATATTTCTTCTCACACTTATCAATTCTCTTCCTTCCTCTCTTCAACATTTGGGGAATCTTGATTTCCAGTGAGATTATTTTCTTAGCTTCTCATAGGTTCCAAAATATATTGCTTTGGGGTCAACAAGCTCATTGACAAGAGCCTCAATAATGTCTCTAGTCTAATCTATGTTAACCTCATATGAAAGAGGTTTCACCCATGCAACCCTAGGTTTGACTGCTTGGAAGTGCACTTGGTCATAGTCAACTAGGAAGCATATTTCTTCCTCATAGTTTTCCACTAATTGTTTAGGGATTTTGAACCTATTCTGCATTTTCTCCTTGAAACTCTCAAAGAAAGAATCCATGATGCTTTCAAAGTTGTCACCCATTTCTTCTATGAAATCATTTATCTGATACACTACAAGCCTATCCATTTTCCATACTATTGTGCCTTTTGAAGGAAAGAACTTATGAACATAAAAGAATAGATAGACAAAGAGTGAACCAAACTTATATGGATTGGTCTTGGATTTTTGAATTCTCTCCATGTTTTTGCTTAGTTGGATGAGCTGCAAATTGGTGAGGTCGAATGAAAGATTAATTTTGACCACCTTGTATGCCAAGTCCACAGCCTCACAAGGAACACTATTTGGTCTGCTGGAGCTGTATATATTATGTGCAATTACATGAATACCAAACTTGATCTCCATGTCAGCAACTCCATTCAACTTCATGCCTCTTCCATTCCACTCGGATAGAGTCTTCTTAGTCGGATCAACTTGGGCTAGGGTTTTGGTCACCTTGGTTTTATCCAACATTGGGTACCTTGTTACTTGGTGTACCATCTTATTTGTGATCTTCACAGGTTGATCCAACCAGAACTGCATGTTTTGAATTTGACTCATAATAAACCTAATCCATTTAGTCTGGAAATTCTTTGGAATGTGTAGGATATGAGTTAAACCCTTTACTTCTAGGTGTTTGTGTTCCGGCTTTAGATTTCCATCCACAAAAAGCTTCTCATATGCTTGATTCAGCTCTAGCATGCCTAGCTCCTGAATGGGACAATGATAGAAAGTTTGAATATTATGGATTAAGAGTACCTTAGGAGGAATTTGGGAATGGGCTCACATAGGATCTATCTCCTCTACAATCATGGGGTGAAGCTTGAAATTTGGCACTTTGCAAACCACATTCCTTACTAACATCTCAGGCCCCTTCTTGATCTTGTTGCTGGATGAAGATGCCATAATTCTTGGAAGATCAATAAAACTTCGCTGCTTTTTAAATTTTTACACAAAAATTTGCTTTGAATTCTCTATAAGCTCTTAATCACTCTACAAACTGTAAAAAATATGTAGACAATAACCTTTCAATTCTTCCTTTTATGAGAAATTTCATATTCAAGTCTTCATTAAATGCTCCGTACAAAGTAGTTTTTGTAACTCGATTAGTTCTCCAAGTTTAATCAGTAGGAGAAGCTTGGTGAAAGTTAACTTTGCATCATACAACCTAACTTAACTCGGTTAAGCCTGAGTAGCTTGGTTTTAACTGAGATCCTGACTTGGTTAGAACCATACTGTGTCCAAGTGCATCGATATCTAGTTTTAGACTTGCTAGCATATCTAGAACTGATGTGTGATGGCTTGTATGCATAGTTCCAGTTATCTCCTTACATTTTATTCATAAATGGTGGCTCCTCCCAACTCGCTATTTTGAGTGTCATTTGTTCCTTCATTGCTTTGATCTGAATTATTAGGAGAATTCCTTATCCACTGCTGACTCATCTAAGTTCTGATCTCAAAAATTTTTGATTTACCTTTCTCAAAACCAGTATCCACTTTTTCTTTATTCATACAATTCTTTCTTAGATGTCCAAGTTGTTTACACACATAACATCTCTTTGTAGGATTCCTTTTTTTGAGGTGAGTCTTTGCACAATTTGTACCAATGTGCCCATACTCACCACAATGACAACATTTGTACCATGTGTTGTATTCCCAACCACAAATTTCTTTGGCTAATTGTTCAGTAGGGTTCCATTTCTTAGTTTTTCACTCTGAAGATTTGGGACCCTATTTGTTACAATTGAAAATTTTTCCTTCAAACTTAGGTTTCTTAGTGCATTGACTTGCCCTATGTCCATGTTTGTTGCAGCTGTAGCATTTTCCATTAAACTTTGAATTCCTATTGCTCCAACACTTATTATATGTATGCCCTAACTTACCATAGTGATTACATGTAGGTTTCTTGTTCTTTTGAGCTCCTTGCTGTGAGGATTCACCTAGTTCAGTAAAACCTAATCTAGTCTTTTCATGATGTCTAAATTGAGTTTACTCTGTCACCTAATTCATGCTTTCTTGTGAATTCATCATCCTTTCATTGGTTTTCTTTTCAATGTTGAGATCATTCTACATTATTTCATTTTCAGTTCTCAGACTGATAACTTCTTGGTTTGCCCTATTGAGTTGATTTATCATATTTGCTTGCTGAAGTGACAAGTGATGGATTTCTTTTTCTATTTATTCTAATCTTTCACTTATCAATCTCTTATCTTCTTGTTCAATTTCTCTATCATTTTCTACTTAGTTCTTTTGTTCCATGACTTCACATATTCTAACTGAGTGAATTTCTTGTTCTCTTTTCAACTTTTTGACTTCTTCATGTAAAGTGAGATTCTTTGCAAGTAAGTCTTCAATGGCTGCATCAGCTTCTTTAGAACTTCTTTCTTTGCAAAATATTCAATTCTTTCTTCTATGTAACCTTTGTCATTTACTTGTATTGCTAATTCTTTTCTTCTATTCAGGGAATGAGAGAGATGCTCCTTGAGTTTTCTGATTTGATCCATGTCCACTTGTAGATCCATCTTTTTATTTTCAATGGCTTTCTCCAGTATGTATATTTCCATTGCCTCTAATCTTTGGTCAAGCTATTAGACTTCTGATAAGATAACCTTAGTGCTCTGATACTAATTGTTGGAAATATATTACAGGATTGATGACTAAGAGGGGGGGGGGGTGAATCAGGAACCAATAAAACTTTATTTCTTTTAACCTTAATTAGATTGACTAATCTAATTGCATGCATGAAATAGAAAAGTAAGAAATAGTCATAACACTTGAAACAATATTTGGTAACCTAGAAACCTTCCAAATAGAAAGTAAAACTGGGGTGGGGATGATACCCACAAGCTTTATGACTACAGTAATAAAGCTGTCATGTTAAGGCTTACAATTGAGCACTTCTGGTGATTTTCCCTATTAGGAGAAATAAGGAATGTTAGGTCCACCTTGTGAAAGTATTTATACAATATAATTAGGTATGTACTTGGTTAGGATATTTGTGAAGGACTGCTAAGTCCACCCTATTAAAGGATTTGACTGATCCACCTGTTAGAATGAATCAATGGATTATCTACTATGCAACTCTGATTTTCTAAATAAGAACCTCTGATGCGTAATACTGATCACCTAAATTTCATAAATGAGTCTCTTTTGTTCCTTTATACTATTGTAGCCTTCTAATTAATCAACCTCTTCATATTCTCTATCAATGTAATATCATTGTGTCTTGATTGCATTCCCTCATATTTTTGGATAAATAAAGTGTCTTACATACATACCTATCAAAATAAATAATCTTTTCAAGTTGGCTATAATCATGTAAAATAGTTTCAAATAATATTTACCAAGTTGGCTCAATGCTAATACTCGGGTGATATACTGACACTCGGGAAACACAGTGAACTCAGAAACTCTGGCACTTAGTTGACACTGGGTGCTCAGTCCACATTGATCACTCAGAGTTGGTATGCAACTCAATTAACATTGGGGACTCGACAGAAACTGCTTGAAACTAACTTCTCTCTTGACACTGCAACTCGGTAGATACTCTCTAGCTCGGTAGATACTATCAACTCACTAGATACTGTCTAGCTCAGTAGACACTTCAAGTTTCTGGCTTGGTTAATACTGTATACTCATAATGACTAAGTGTTTTGACACTAATTGACAATATTTCTTGCCATAAGGTTTACACATCCATCTATCCTTTTGGTCTCCATAATGTTAACTCAAAAATAATTTTGTTCATGTATCTTATATGCCCTTCTTCCATTGTGCTTTTAGTTGTACTAGATTTTGGGGATGAGGTGAATTGATTATAATTATTCTTGATATACATGAGATATCACATATGCATATCAATCCTATAATTGTTCAATCCTTTTATGCTATTTTTTTCATGTGATTCATTTCCCTTGGTTTGTCCTTGTCTAGGGGAAAGCCATAGTGGAAATATTCTATTCTTTTGGATGAGTGTATGTTATCTTAAACTTATTGCTACTGTTAAGGCATACATAATTTCTTTAACGTGGGGGCATACACCCCACTCTTTATTACATGTTAAGAACACACAATATTGATTAATGATTTGTAGATTACTTGGAAAACCATGCCTTTTCTTAGTAATCTCTAAGAGGATTCATTTGGAGACACATTTCTTAGGCCTAATCCTCCCTTTTTTAGCAGATTCCTTTTGAGACAATGCTTTCTTTAGGCCTAATCCTCCTTTATCTATGGATTCCTTTATAGACAATTTTTTCATTACACCTAATCCTCCTTTTTGAAAAATCTCCTTATAATTATTTACTTGGTTATCCTTTGGATGGGTTGAATAGCATAATAAAGATTGATAAACTATCTTATGAGCCTCATTTATGTCCTCTTTATTATATAATTTTATGCAGTCCTAGACTATGTTTTACTATTTTTTATGCCCTACATACCCGTCCCTACATTTTGTGCTATAAAATGTTGGGTCCCCCTTTTCTTTGTTGTTTCCTTGTTTTTTTGTCCCTTGTTTTGTTATTTCTCTTGAATAAGTGAACATTGGATCTCCAAGGTCCAGACTTTGGGATCTACTTACCCTTGGAATTATGATTACAAATTAATGCACTCCTTATGCATTATAAAAGGATTTTACCCCTCACTTTTTACATTTACCTTGAGATAAATTACCCTTTGAGTGATTAACTGTGAAGTGAGAAGTGTTCACAAAGCTCGAGTCTTCAACAACAGATTGTGTAAGCCTTGGTGCTCATGCTTGGGTATCTGAACTGGGTAATCAAAAACATTGGTAGAACAGTGACCATAGTTTCATCGGCTTCTGAATTCCTTGTTTCAGGTAGGTTCCCCCTTGGCTTTGGCTTGTTGTTTCCTTTTTCTTTCTTCCTGTTTGGCTTTGCTTTCTTTCTCTGTGAGGCCTCACCCTGAACCTCATCGTAGTTTTCCAATTTTTTTCTTATCATAGATTTAGCATATGACACTTTACTTTTGATGCACTATGGACATTATGGATTTTATGCTTATGATGCACCTTATGGACTATATTATGTTTTCTATTATGGACATTTATTCTGAGACAATTGATACA
>MU226477.1:4373869-4384254 GCA_018584345.1 Thuja plicata
AGAAATGGGTCAGCAAACTCATGGGGTATGATTATGAGATCACCTACAAGAAGGGTAAGGAAAATATTGTGGCAGATGCTCTTTCTCGCACATTTGATGATCAAGCTTCCCTTTCAGCTATTTCTATACCCATTCCCAATTGGTTAGCAACTGTTCAGCAGGGCTATGTTAGTGACTCTTCTTTATCTCAAATCATTCACCAGCTGGCCAATAATCCTTCTGCTATACTCCATTACTCTTGGGATGGTGCTTCTCTTCGATACAAGGGTCGTCTAGTGCTTCCTCAGAACCCAGATCTGCAACAGGCTATTTTTTATGAACTTCATGCTTCTCCTTCGGCAGGGCACTCAGGATTCCTCAAAAATTATGAGCGGGCAAGGTGAAACTTCTTTTGGAAAGGAATGAAATAGATGATTCAATAGATGGTGGCTGAATGTGATACTTGCCAACGCCACAAGGGTGAAACGACCCTCCTTCCTAGCTTGCTAGAACCATTGCCCATCCCTACACGGATTTGGACTGATATTTCTATGGATTTCATTGAAGGGCTTCCTAAATCAGGTGGCAAGACCGTGATCTTGGTTGTGGTTGATCGTCTCTCTAAATATAGTCATTTTTGTGCCCTCAGCCACCCCTATACTACCTCCTCAGTTGCACAAATCTTCATGGACTAGATCTTCCATCTTCATGGCCTCCCTTCTTCCATTGTCTCTGACCGTGATGCAACTTTTATCAGTCATTTTTGGACTGAACTGTTTCAACAAAATGGCACCAAACTGAAGATGAGTTTGGGCTATCACCCACAAACTAATGGTCAGACGGAAATTGTCAACAAATGCTTGGAAACTTATCTTCGCTGCTTCACTTCTGAACAGCAACATCGGTGGGCCAAGTGGCTTCCTTTAGCTAAATGGTGGTACAATACCTCTTACCACACGGCCTCTAAAATGACTCCATATGAAGCAGTCTATGGTTAGGCACCTCCAATGATCCTTCCCTACACTCCTAGCAGCTCACCAGTCTAGGCAGTTGACATAGTTCTCCGCACCAGCGATCAGATTCTTCGCACCTTACAGGATAATCTTCACATGGCCCGTAATCGAATGAAACATCAAGCAGATCAAAACTGTTCTGAGTGCTCATTTCAAGTTGGGGATATGGTTTTTCTTCGTCTACAACCATACAAGCAATCCTCTCTGAAGCTTAAAGGGTGTCATAAGTTGGCCCCAAAATTTTATGGGCCTAATAAGGTTCTGCAGAAGATTGGTTCAGTTTCTTATAAACTGGAACTTCCTCCTTCTTCCCGCATTCATCCAGTATTTCATGTTTCTTGTCTAAAGCAAGTTCTTGGTACCAATGTCAGAGCACAAAATGCTCTCCTTGAAATGTACAAGGAAGGATCCATTATCCTAGAGCCGGTGGCAATCATTGATCAGTGCACTCGTCAGCTTCACTCTCGCTCCATCTCTGAGGTCTTGATTCAATGGTATGACATGCAACCAGAGGATGCTACCTGGGAACCCCTTCTTCAGATTCAGCAACAATTTCCACACCTTAAGCTTTGAGGACAAATCTTTTTTCTAAGGGAGAGGGGATGTTAGGAACCTGTGTGTTCCTTCTGTTTATTTTGTTAGTGTAGTGTTTTTGGACGCATATGCTTTGTAAGTCATCTCGTGAGTATATTTTATTATCCCACATGCATAGGTAGTATTACTTTTCAAGATCGTACTTAGTATATAAGAGTAGGTTGAGGCCTTTGATGGGCACCGATAGATTTATTGTATTGAGCTTGCTCAAAGGAGGTTACCCCCTCGAAGTGGCCCACGATCAATAGATTCATTCTAAGTTCTACTATTGCTCTATATTTTGTTATTTCGTGCATTCTCATCATATTGCTGTAAGGAGGTTCCTCTCAGGAGTGTGGTCATCTCATTGGAATTTCGAAGTTACTCTTGAAGTGGAATTTTGGAGGGGTTTTGAAGTGTCTAGGGGTGTGTTGGGGTCATTTTTAGGTAGCCCACTTGTTATACCAATAGTTAAGGGCCATTTTAACCCTAGGATAGCCTCTGGTTGACCATGTGACCCTTCCAAAAAGTTGGTTTTCCAAGTTGGACGAAAATCAACTCTTGTGAGTCTTGATCGAGATAGTACTGACCTCACCATGGCATACAAATAAACAAGTTCAAGGGATGTGAGGCTTTTCCACCTTAATGTGGGAGCTCTTATCACATACACCCTATTTATTTGATGTTGCTAGATCATCGAGACTACACCAACAGGAAGTAGATGAAGAAAATATCAATGAAATCCATGAGAATAGACAACATACAAAGAAAGATTCAACCATAGCTCAGCCAGTTTCAAAGTTTTCAGATGTGTTCATGTGTATAGGGGTGTTGAAAAACACTGTTGTGCTTGTGAGTGCATTGTGTTTGATTGTTATCTATAGATTTTTACGTTTGAGATATCTGATGTGTGTTGAAAAACACAGATGTGTCCAAAGATAGTGTTGAAAAACACTATTTATGGTGGTGTTGAAAAACACCAATTTGTGTTAGTAGCGAGTTTTCCTTCAGAGGTGACAAGATTACTAACTCGGGTGTAAACCAAAGATGTGATCAAATTGGGGACCCATGCCCCCAAGTAACGATGACTGACTTGACGTATGTCATAAGGACAAATTAGATTTGGTTGCCCCCAGGTGTATAATGCAGAATCAGTGTCAAGTCAGTAGGGTTCGCAGAGGAACCAGAATGTCACGAAAGTAACCGAAAGCTATGTACAAACTAAAGAAAAGAATCATCAAGACTGAGTATCGATAGATAGGGTGTTTGAGTATAACTCCAATGGTAACGAAAGTGAGAAATCTCAATAGTACAATGATAGTAGACAAACATAGTGAAAACCACTGGTGACTAATGCTAGAGAGAGATTCTCAAGTGAAGAGATCGTAGGACTAGCTAGACATCAGTAGGTAGACGTAGTGAGAACCACTGGTGACTGATGTGAAGAGTAATAGGACTGTGCCCCCTAGACCAGGAAGGTTTCCCTGAGAGTATGACCAGTTTCAATCCATGTACGTTGGTGTCTTGACGAGAACTGAGAGCATGCGAAAAAGCAAATGCAAGTAGGAAAGAATCAAAGCAGGAAAGAAAATGTGTAAAGCCAAGTGGTGTTGTGATAGATATAGCAATGTGGAACAAGAAGTGCCTGTTTACCAGGTTTTCACCTTCTTGGAAGAAATTCTTTTTTTTCTACCATGACGCCTGCTTGCCAGGTTTTCATCAATGGCACCTTTTTTTCTTTTTTTTTTTAATTTTTTAATTTTTTTTAATTTTTTGAATATATAAGTTTTTTTTGGAGATACATCAAAGCACCTATCGCTAGGTTTTCACTAAGATGATAATTTTTTCAGGACATTTTCTAATTTGGTCCAAACACTACAATGACAACATACAGACTGAGCCAATTTGGTTCAAATTTTCCTTTTTGGATATGATGTTGTTGATTCTTAGGGTTCTCCCTCAGAATGAGGTCACCCGCTTGGAAGTCCCTTGGGCAGACATTGTTTTCATAGCTCTTGGAAATCCTTTTCTGATATGCTCTAAGGTGATCAAACGCTACTTTCTAACATTCATCAAGTAGTTCTAGCTCTTGTAGCTAAGATATTATGTTATCATCATCAATAATGAGGCCTTTCAAAGAGACTCATAGAGAAGGAATCTCAACCTCAATTGGTAACACAACATCTGCTCCATAAACCAAAGCATAGGGTGTAGCCCCTATTTGTGTTCTTATGCTTTTCCTATATGTCCAGAGAGCTAGATTGATTTGGAGATGCCAATCTCATCTCGATTTGTGCACTGTGCAATGCAAGATTTTAAGGATTGTCTTGTTTGATGCTTCCACCTATCCATTACCTTGAGGATAATAGATGGAAGACCAATGCTGAGTAATTTTAAACTTAGATCATAGCTCTATTAAATCCTTGTTTTTAAATTGCCCCCCATTATCAGTGATTATTGCTGAGGGTACACCATACCTGTAGATGATGTAATTGAGAATAAACATAGCTATTGATTTTCCATTGGAAATGGTGAGAGGGACTGCCTCCACCCACTTGGTAAAATAGTCTGTAGTTGTGATGATGAACTTATGTCCATTTGAGGACGAGGGATAAATTTGACCCACCAATTCAAAGGCCCATTGTTAAAATGGATAGAAAGTAATGAAGGGAATAAGATCCTTGGCTGGAGCATGAATCAGATTACCATGTAGTTGACACTTTTTGCAAGACTTAACAAACCATGTAGCTTCTTTTTCTATATCTACCAATAGTAACCAGCTCTAATAAGTTTATGGGCCAGTGTCAGGTTGTTAGAGTGAGACACATAGATGCCTTCACGCACTTCTACTAACGCAAATTTGGACTCATCAAGTTCTAAACACCTAAGGCGGGTACCATCTAGATTGCGCCTATACAAGTCGTTAGCTATGATGACAAACCCTGAAGCACTACGAATTAAGTGACATTTTTCATTCCGGGTGTAGGTGTCCAGAACAATCTGGTCACAAAGGTAGGATTAAATATGATGGTAGCGGGATGAGTCATGTCTAATGACAGAACAGATCATCCAGGACTCAGGGGAATCATAGCCTGGGTAGCGTAACATCTCCACTATGAATTCATGTCAGAAATCATTTTCTAGCATCTGTAACATGGAAGTAAGAGTAGCCATTGCATCCGACACTTTATTATCTTCCCTTGGAACTTGTTTAAATGTGATGTGAAAAAAATACTTTTTGAGGTCATCAACCAACCGTTTTTAAGGCACCAGCTTGTCATATTTTGTCTGATAGATATCATTACCTGATTGATGACTAATTGTGAGTCTCCAAGGACATTGAGCTCATCCACTCGGCACACAAGTGCAATCTTCATACCATTGATCAAGGATTCGTACTCAACGATGTTTGTACAAGGGAACAACATCTTGTATGATTTTGGTAAAGAGTACCTTTGAGGTGTGATGAATAGTATCCCAGCACCTGATCCCTGTTGGGTAAATGAACCATCAAAGAACATAGTCTAGGATCGATGTGTAAGAAGTAATATGGACTCATCTGGGAATTTGATGTTCAATGGTTGATGATCTACTAGAGGTGCTTCCACTAACTGATCTGCAATCACTTGCCCTTTTATGGATTTTCTTTCTACATACTCAATATCAAATTCACTGAGAAGCATGACCCATTTAGCTAGTCTACTTGTGAGGGTAGCTTTACTGAGAAAATATTTTAGGGGATCAATTTTAGCAATAAGGCATGTAGTATGAGCCAACATGTAGTGTTGCAGTTTTTGTGAAGAAAATACCACTGCGAGGCAAACCTTTTCTATAATAGAATAGTTTTTTTCATACAAGACTAGAGTTCTACTAATGTAGTAGATAGCCCTTTCTTTGTTGTTATGATCTTCTTGAGCCAATAGGATGCCCAATGATGTATTTTTAGCAGAGATGTAAAGTATAAGTGACTTCCCATGAATAGGAGGTATCAATATTGGTGGGTTCGCAAGATACTATTTGATTTGTGTGAACCCTTCATCACATTCCTTATTCCATTTGTAAGTCACTCCCTTGTGTAAAGTCTTTGTGAATGGTTGGGACTTGTCCACCAGTTGTGAGATGAAGCATCAGATAGACTGTAACCAACCTTGAAGTCCTCTCATTTGTCTGATATTCTTTGGTGGCAGCATTTCCATGATAGCTTGAAATTTTGCAAGATCCACCTCGATGCCTTTTGCAGAGATAATATAACCAAGCAGTTTTCTAGATGTTACGCCGAATGCACATTTCTTAGGATTGAGCCTCAGACTGAATTGTTCCATGCAATCTAGTATAGGATCTAGATCTGCAAGGTGTTTCTCTCATTGCATGCTCTTAGCTAGAGTGTCATCAACATAATATTCCATTGTTTTATACATCATGTCATGAAATATGGCGGTGAAAACTCTCTGATATGTAGCACCAGCATTTTTGAGTCCAAAGGGAATGACATTCCAATAGAAAGTTCCCCATGCACATGTTAAAGCAGTTTTCTCTTGCTCCTCTAGCGCGATTTTCATCTGGTTGTAGCCAAAGAAACCATCCATTAGTGAGTACATTTCATATCATGCTGTCATATCTACAATCATATCAATATTGGGCAATGGAAAATCATCCTTCAGACATGCCTTATTTAAATATTTGAAGTCTATGCATACTCAAATAGATTTGTCATGTTTTGATACTGGATTAATGTTAGAGATCCATTCATCATAGTCAATTTCTCTGATAAACACTACCTTAATAAGTTTCTCCAATTTAGCTTTGACAAGTAGAGCCACATGCGGATGCATTTTTCAAAGCTTTTGCTTGACAGGCTTGATGCTCGGTGCAATGGACAAATGGTGCATGATTAGATTAGGATCTAATCCTAGCATATCTGAATGTTTCCATGCAAAGTTTATCTTTTTGCTCCAGAAGAATGTAATGAATTCCTCTCTTTCTATTTTAGATAATGATTGTGCCAAATGAATGATCTGAGGCTCAGATTTTGTACCCAAGTTGATTGGTTGAGTTGGTTCAATAAGCACATTAGAAGCGTTCCTAGAAATGACTCAGAAGTGTATCAAGTATCTCGTCCTTAGGTGCCTCAGAGAGGTTTTCACCCTTGGATACGTCCTTTATTTTAAATTTTTTAGGCTCTGACATTGCCACAATGCGATTTTCACCATCAGAGCACCTATTTTTTCTTCTTTTGATTTTGTGACTAAGATACTTGATATCAGCCTCGGTCATGTTGACACTTTATTCACTAGTGGAGGACGTTATAGGTTCGATAACATTGAGGTAACAGGAAAGAGCGTAGTCATTCTAGAACATAAGGACTTCATTAGATGGGGAGGGAGAGTTCCATTATATAAGCTCAGGATGGCAGAGTGAAAGAGAAGTGATGGGTTCAAGTGCATTCATGGTATAATCATCAAAAGCATGGATGAGCAAGTCAAGACCTAGAGAAATCTCTTCCAAAGGTGTAGTTGAATTACTTTGACTCCTAGTGACCATAGTAGATGACACATTAACATTGATGGAATCAGACTCGTTTGACCTTACACTAGACCCTTCACCTATGTCAAGAAGGTTTTCATGCGTGTGAACTGTATCTATATCACTATCAGAGGTGGCATATGACAAGTTGTCAAACTGATATTCATGAGAGTCTATTTCATCATTAGGCATAATATCAAGCACATGAGTGAAATCAACCCTTCACTAATACATTTGGTACCAAATTGCAACGGCACTGCCGTTGCAATTTTTCCATCACAACCTTGTCGTTGCAATTTGGTACCAAATGTATTAGTGCTTTGTCCCCAGTTTGGGTGAGTTCTGCCTAAAACTTTGGCTATGGTGAGATAAGCACCTTTTGACTTAGGTTCTTCATCAATTCTTGCAAGATCATTTACTTCTTTTTTAGTGAGGAGTGGCTAGGAGTCCTATTCAAACTAATCTTGGAAGTGTGGTGGTATGTACAAATCACCCTGATGACTTGAATTGACAATGTGCATTTCTTTCCACCGCTTGTAGGTTAATGGAGAAAGTGGAGTGGTTTTATCAGAAGCGCTGTCAGTCACAACTATACTAACACGTGGTATCAAGTCATCTAGCTCAGCAAATATTTCTGCCAGATCTGGAGGAATGGGATAAGGGAAGTAGTCTTCCTCTGAGCTATCTTCGGACTCTTCAGTATTGGATATATCTTCAGTTGTTGGTTGTTGATCTGTGTGAGGTAAAAATTGGTTTATCCCTAGCTGAAATGTGAGCTTCTTGAAGCCTATACCTATAGAGTCACGTGTTCAATGACCAATAGATTCAAGAGGTGCAATTAATCCTTTATGATTCACACCAATAGGACCATTTCCTTTGTACCCAAAGCGTTTCATAATAGTTATACCTTTGCCATACTATTCAGTATTTATGTCATAAGGTGGAGTGGTTTGTTCAATAGTGTCCTCTCCTTTATAGATCCAGGCTTTGATAGCCCTATTTTCACCTTCTTCTTCTAATAGAATTATGGCTTGTACAAAGGTACCACCATATTTTGTTTAAGGAGGAACTGCAGAAGGTTTAGTGTGCTAAAAAGGTCTCCCAAAAGAATGTGGAGACAAAGGAAGAGATGTAATAGATAGAATAGGTTCAATCTGATACCCTCCCATGTTAGTTTCCTTGAGTATCAGACTCTTTTCCATGTCCTTTAGTTTAGTCTCAAGGAGCTCAATAGACTCTCTGTTGGTGGGTACAAAGATATCAGCATATTTTGAGTGTGTTGCAATCATAGCATGTATTAGCAGGTATAGTCACTTCAGAGCCTTGGAATGGGAACTTAATGCACTGATGGTATGTCGAAGGGACAACCTGCATTTCATGGATCCATGTCCTTCCCAATAGAATATTGTATGCTAAAGGAATGTCAAGCACTCAACAAATAACATCCCTTTCAATAGGGCCAACTCTGATTAGCAACACAACCAGCCCCTTAAATTTTCATTCTTCTTCATCATATGCTTTACTAGTAATATTTTTGCGAGCATCTATGCAGTCTTTGTCATATCCTAACTATATAAGGAAACTAGCAGAGAAAATGTTGAGGCCAACACTGTTATCTATGAGAACACGACAAACGCGCTTTGGACCAATCATGACTTCAATGTGCAAGGGGTTATTATGTGGGTGACTCAAAGAATGGTCATCTTCCTCAAAGAAATACAAGTAATGGGAGGAGGTCAAGTGACCTACCATGGATTGAAACCGATCAATATCGAGATCTTTTGGGACATTTGCCTTGGTGAGGGCTTTATCAAGGATCTCCCTATGAGCAAGGGAGATTTTTAGCAGCTCAAAGATGGTGATATGAGCATTAGTATGTTGTAATTTCTCTAGAATGCTATAGTTGGTAGCATTAGATGAGGAACCCAATTTTAGATTCTTATTGGCGGAGCCAACAGTAGTTTTGTTTGCAGGTTGTGATGGTGTAGACGTAGAAGGCTCAGGGCCTTTGAGAATGATCTTAGCATGAGATCGAGTAACAATGTTTGCACTAACCTAAGATTTTTCTTGTTCAAAGGACCGAGGCATAGATCCTCGCAAGATGAAAGGATTTTTGGGCTTGGGAGTATCTTCCCTTCCCTTGAGAATAACAACATTACAGTATTCAGCATCAACATGCTCAACCATATTAATGACATTGTCATTATTGGTGTATGTATAGCTGACCTTGGCATCAGTATTTTTTCCTTTGGATGACTCACCTTTCCCATGAGGAGGAAATGGATCTTTAAAAGCTTGGTGGTCTAATTTCTTATTGTGACCTCAAATAGAAAAACCTCACTATCGATGAGATCCTAGATCTTATGCCACAATTTAAGACAAGTAGCCGTTTTATGACTTTTGTTTTGGTAAAAATCACAATAAGTAGATTCATTCCACCAAGAGGGTCTTGGTTGCAGATCATAAGGTCGTGAATTATCCAGTGGAGTAAGTAAATAGTTGTCCAAGAGAGTCTTGTAAACCACATCAAGAGGTTCTCCTAAAGGAGTGAATTCACACTTGGGTTTAGAAGCCTAAGGTTTAGAACCAGAAAAATGCGAAGTACTCAGTTTGGATTCTGCCATAGCCTGTTCAATGGCTTTGGCTACCTGCATTATGGTAGTGAGATTAAAAGCAACTTTTGAAGGCTTGGGAGTCACATTGTCTACAACTCCATCATTCACAACATTTTGGTTCTTGTTAGGAAATTTGGGTTTATCTTTTCTTCAGGAGGAAGACCCTTGTTTATTTTCCTTATGTAAGGTCAATTCTCCTTTATTAACCATAAACATCTCAATTCTTATAGCTTTCTTAATCATGTCATCAAAGGTTAAAGGACCTTGCAGCTGTACTTGATACCCAAAGTTGGGAAGAAGATTGTCTAGAAAGATGTCCAACTTTTTAGATTCGGGTATTTTGCGAGAATATCTTGTATAAAGTTGTCTCCATCATTGGAGAAATGTTAAGAAGGATTCCCCATGATTATGTTTCAAGTTGCAAAGATCTTGGATGTGAATCGGATGTTGGATGTTGTGAGAATAGTGTTGCAAAAATAAGGTGGCAATTTTTTTAAAAGTGTTGATGCCATTGGGTAGACTAGAGAACCATGTTAGAGTAATAAAGTGATTCCGCTTATTAATTAAATCATATTGATTTAATTATTAAGTCACTTATTATCTCTCTTTTACTTAAGCTAAAATTTAGGCATATAATAATTAATTCTTTTATTAATTATTATTATGCAACCTAGATTTTCCC